>KV722388.1:35077-144833 GCA_001687445.1 Obba rivulosa | reverse complement strand
CACCCGCTGAACCCTTTGCTGGTGTCAGATTGGCTCAGAAAATTCGCATTCGAGCGCTACCACCTTTGGTTGGCTTTGACTGTCCGCGACTGTAGTCCAGGTTGAAGGCGAGTCTCAGCGCATGTAGTTTTTACATTCAAAACGCTCCCGCTCAGAATCGATTGCCACTCTGAATATACTAGTATGGCGGTTCTTCTGAGCTGGCCGAAACATACCCATTTTCAGAGCGGGGAGCCAAACCGAGTCCAATTCCCTGGAATTCTTTCAGCAATCACTGACGGACGTGTGCCATTTGGTGTAAAAGAGATGCCCTCTAAGGCATATGTAGGCGGAAGTAAATCCAGCGTAAGAATTAACAAAGCATGTTCACACCTGATAACATCTATCCTCAGTTTACCATGCGCAAGAGGAGTCGTCTTAAATCAGTCGCCCTTCAAGCTCCGAGCTGCGTCTCGAATAACTGACTGACACATCCCAAGCCTTCAGATATCTAATCACTCTCACAGCCCCGTCCACTTATCAGCACATATCCATGACGGTCTACCACCGGATTGTGCAAGAACGTCGAGAACATCCCTTGAAGTGCAAAGAGAGACCGTCAATACACGAACTGAATGATCCGTGGTAGGTTATTCTGAATCACTCCAGGATTCAAGAGGTCAGTCACTGGATTTGCTAGGAATACACATCTGCATAGCCACATTCTTTTCCGTTCGCATAAAACACAGATACTCCCTTTGCTCTCTTCATTCAGGACGGACGGGTTGCTGAATGGGCCATCTGTCCGCATGAGGGAAAGCGGAAGTGGCCCAAGGGCCATACGACGTTCCGTCTCCCTGAAGATCCTTATTAGGCTGGCTGCTGGAGCAGGAGACATGCTACTCACGATGAAGACGTTGGGGAATCCGGGCTCGAATGGAACAATGCTCTCGAGGTATTGGATCTGCTCGGGGGAGAGGGCGATACTGAGAGCTTCGATGTTGTCCAACAGGTGCTCAACCTTGCGGCCGCCAACGATCGGGAAGACATAGGGTGTCTTTTGCATGACGTATGCGATGGCAACTGGTGATCGTCACAAATGAGCTCCCATATGTGATACAAGAGGTTGTAATGACATTACCAGACGTGATGCTCTTCGCGCCCACTTGCTTCGCGACTTCCTCAAGGGCGAGGCAGACCTTGCGTTCTTCGGGAGTGCGTTCCCAGTTCGGGCCGAAGATCGTGCGTCCCTTCTCGCCAGTCTGACGTCGCTTCTCCTCTTCTGCGTCCGTCCTGATCTTGCCGGCAGCTAAGACATTCCAAGGTGCAAGAGCCATTCCTTGTGCGATGTGAATAAAATTACCAAAATGGACACCTGTCCTGCGCGCACCTTCAGCACGAGCCATTGGGATGATTTCGCGCTCCATATCGCGCTGCAAGATGCTCCAAGCACCCTGGTATACCACAAACGGCGCTTTGCCATGATCACGCGCATACTGGTTCGCCTTTGACACAATCCAAGCGGGTGTATCCGAGACACCCTGCGTAATATGTTGAGATACTTCTCAGGGAGTTCATCATTGCACAATGCAGTAACTCACCAGGTATAGGACCTTGCGGGAAGCGACGAGGTGGTAAAGACCATCCATCACTTCCTCTACACTGGTGTCGAAGTCCCACTTCACTCGCAAGAACGTTGAATGCCGACGGTGAGGGCATCACATGAACTACGACTCACCCAATGGACATAGAGAATGTCGATGTAGTCCGTGCGCAGTTTCTTGAGCGACGCCTCAACCGAAACATGCAGGGACTTCACGTTGTTGCCACCGTATTGCGTCTTCTGCGGGAACTGAGCAGCGCGCTTGAAGTTCGTGGAGTACTGAGGACCAAATTCAGCGATCAGCCAAGCTATTGGTTTTCAAGTGAAGTATGAGCTGACCTTGGTAGCAATGACCATATGGTCGCGAACGCCGCGCGCCTCCACCCATTCACCAATGAACTCCTCAGACGATTCGTCCTGATAGTTGTTCGAGGTGTCGATAAAGTTCCCGCCGGCATCGTAGAACGCGTCGAGAAGTTTGAAGCTGCTCTCTTTGTCCATCGATCCCATGCCTTGGGCCGCCCACTTATCGCCGATGCTCATCGCACCGAGACAGATGGGCGAGACCTTGACACCGGCGCGGGTGGAGAGCTGGCGATGTCTGCCCAGTCTGGTCTTTGGCGGAGGAGGAAGGGCCCAGAATGACATAATGAATTGACTAGCTGTGTTGCAAGTGCTGCTGCAGGCCGAGAACGACTGCAGGTCTTTATATATGTCGCGGCCCGCGCTGTGGGAACGGGGAGCCGCGACAAGAGCCAGTCTGATGTCTTAAAATAGGTGATGACGGCACAAACACCTTCACTTCACTGGTACTTACTGGTCAAAACGCAGATCCCATGTCACGCGGGGCACATTGTCTTCCCATGAACAAGCCAGGTTACAAAATCGTCAAGGGAAATTGCGAGATTGGGGATACATCGTTCTGGAAGGCGGAACGAACGGAGACAGAACGCGATTTAAGGGCAGCTGGACTGTAGGAACGCTGAATATCGAGCCCACTGAGTCTTGCTAGGCGTTGAGCTGTAGTGGTGGCGATGGCTTGCGCGGCCCGGAGGCCGACTCGCCACTGGCGCGCAAAGTACCCGCCGTTCCAGCTATATGCATTTAATGCATGTTCCCTTTCGCCTCGCGCTTGATACGAACCTGCGCTTGCGCCACCAACTGCTGGACTTCGTCCCGTAGCTAGGACCTGTTCAGAGGCCTAATTAGCTAGCTTCCGTTTACCTCCCTCCGAGAGTTAACAAAGCCCCAGCTTAGTTGATGTCACGATGTTCACATTCAAGAAACGAGGAACTAGATACAAGAGTTATTCTGGTTCGCTTCAGGCATAAAGTGGACTGCCGCTAGATTTGCGGAGGACACGCTCTCCTTTACTTACTTCACTCAGGTCGAATGGGTTGCTGAATGGGCCATTTATCTGCATGAGGGAAGGCCCAGCTGGCCCAAGTACTGTACGATGACCCATCTCCCTGAAAATGTTTGTTAAATCGGAGACTGACGCGGTAGACATGCTACTCACGATGAAGATGTTGGGGAAGCCAGGATCGAAAGGAACAACGCTCTCGAGGTACTGAATCTGCTCAGCTGAGAGGGCGATGTTCAGAGCGTCGATGTTGTCCATCAGATGCTCGACCTTGCGGCCACCGACGATCGGGAAGACATAAGGCGTTTTCTGCATCACGTACGCGATGGCAACTGGACATCGCCTTCAATGACTTTCCGAACATTAGGGAATGAAACGGCGTCACCAGACGTGATATTCTTCGCGCCCACTTGCTTCGCGACTTCCTCAAGGGAAAGACAGACCTTGCGCTCATCGGGAGTGCGTTCCCAGTTCGGATCGAATATAATGCGTCCCTTCTCGCCCGTCTGACGCCGTCTCTCTTCCTCTGCGTCGGTCCTGATTTTGCCACCAGCTAAGACAAACCATGGTGCAAGAGCCATTCCTAGCACACTCCGAATAAAATACTGGGATACGGTGTATGCCGGCGATGCACTCACCTTCGGCACGAGCCATAGGGATGATTTCGCGTTCCATATTACGCTGCAAGATGCTCCAACATCCTTGGTAGAGAACGAACGGTGCTGTGCCGTGATCCCGAGCATAATGGTTTTCCTTTGACACGACCCAGGCGGGGGTATCTGAGGCACCCTGCGCAATGTATCGAAGAAACCATTCAGGATATTGCATAAGGGCAAAACTCACCAGGTACAGGACTTTGCGCGAAGCAACGGGGTGGTACAAACCATCCATCACTTCATCTATGCTGCTGTCGAAATCCCACTGTACCCGTAGTATGTTAATTGCTGGACAGATGGGGCTTCGTTCCACTGGGACTTACCCAGTGAACGTAGAGAATGTCGACAAAATCCGTGCGCAGCTTCTTGAGTGATGCTTCGACCGAAACATACAAGGACTTCACGTTGTTACCAGCGAATTGCGTCTTCTGCGAGAACTGAGCAGTGCGCTTCACGTTCCCAGTATACTACAACAAGGATGAGCGACCCTGCTCACTGCCTAACTTCCGAGAGACCATAACTCACCTTCGTCGCAATGACCATGTGGTCACGAACACCACGAGCTTCCATCCATTCGCCGATGAACTCCTCAGAAGACTCGTCTTGGTAGTTTTTGGCAGTATCGATGAAGTTCCCGCCGGCATCGTAGAACGCATCGAGCAGCTTGAAGCTGCTCTCTTTGTCCATCGACCCCATGCCCTCGGCCGCCCACTTGTCGCCGATGCTCATCGCACCGAGACAGATGGGCGAGACCTTGACGCCGGCGCGGGGTGAGAGCTGGCGGTGTCTGCCAAGCCTTGTCTTCGGTGGAGGAGGGACAGCGAAGAATGAGGACATGCTGAGTTGGATAGCTGAGCGAGGCTGCAGCCTAAGGACCAACGCATGCCCTTTATATATGTCTCAGCCCAGGCTATGCGAACTATTGTAGTCACTGAATTTCAGAATAATTCCGATGACCGTGCGGCACTTATATACCGATGACTGTGTGCACTTACCAGGACGTAGTTCTGGTGTCACACGGGACGTATTGTCTTCCTGCCAACAAATTCAGATAGGGTGTCAGAAGAAGCTTCCGGATTGGCGGTACGTCAAGTATGTAAGAACGAAGCAGTGAGGGGTAGTGGAGTGGGCCACAAAGACAACTCCAGGCCACCAGCTCCTGGCCCTTGCTGTTCGCCTGTGCATCAGAAGTAAACCCGCCACAACTCCCGTTCCTTGGCAACAGATCGCGGTCCCCGCTCTCTCGTGATCTGACTGATGCTCATAAAGGCTCTAGAACCGTTTATAAATGTCTTGTCTCGTGCATTCAAGAGCCTGTCTCGCCCAGGTGTGTCGCGTACTGGAATACGGACAATTAGCTAGCAGTTGGTGCCTGAGAAGACATTCCGGGGCATTCACTTGTCTTAACATCATCTCAACTTTTCGCAACACACGAAATCGAGACAAGTACCGTCTTGAACGTGCAGCTGGCCGAACGTTTCGAGGACCTCCAAGCTGGTGTATTCACAAATGCCAAATTCTCCAGCGACAACTCGCCCGCGCGCAACGAGACAATACTCAACGACCCAACATGGTTGAGTCATTCGCATAGAAAGCTGTTCAGATCTCCAAGACATGATACTCAAAGGAAGGCACTGCTCAGCGGCAGAAATGAGTACGGTGAAGTGTTCCAACGACGAACACTTCTGTCCCACAACACAGTGAGATAGGCGAAATGCAAGTGACGAGGGCGTGCGAAAGTTTCCGCCAAAGAGGCACGTACACAAGAGGGCAGTCTGGCGCAGGAACTGGCCCAAACTGATAGATCATGTCGAGAATTGAGAAGCTGACAACGTACATCGTCAACCCATGCGCAAGGATAACCACCGTAAACGCCGCCTTCTCTCAGTCCAAGAACGACAGACTGATATACATCGAGAACACGGAGAAGTAGCGTATTATGACTGTCCAAGAACCTAGCATTAAAAAATCCCGGGAGTACATGTTACGGAAGAAGACTGTAGCTCTCACTACTATCTAGAAGCCATCATAGCGCGCACGCGTAGAGCTGCTAGCGAAAAAAGAGCGGCCTCAGTCTAGCCAGCATTTATGACTTCTTCCAGTGAGGGAGGCCGAGAGCCCTGGAGAGAAGGGATAAGCAGCTGGCATGGTGAAGAAAAAATCCTCGCGCGTATTTATGCGCGCTTTGACGCTTTAGTCGCGTGACATCGGCAATTGGGCCAGAGTCTGGGCGGGGCATGGGCCTGGCGCCTGCATCCGTCTTAGGTAAAAGCGCCCACCTCATGGGGCTCTGAAATGACCGAGATTAACTCTGGAGCTGGGGTATAAACTCCAGCTCTACCTTCATCCTCACCAACTCTGACCCTCATGAAGCTGAACTCCCCGTTACCTCAATCGTTGTCCAAGGAATGCGAAAAGGCGGCGAAGATCTGTGAGCACGACCTCGCACGCGGACTATGCCCAGTGGAGGACTGACTCGGATGCATTGCAGTCAAGTCGTTCGTGGACAGCGGGAATAATGGTCTTGACGGCGTGAGTCCTCCGTGTCAGTTTGTAGCTCTGTTGGCTGACGTGGACTTTGTGCCTCAGGTCATCCCCCGCTCCGTCCTTGAAAACGCAAGGGGATTCGCCATATTCACCGTGTTCAAGGCTGGCTTCCTCTTTTCTGCCCGCGCAGGCAGCGGAGTTGTCATCGCAAAGCTCGAGGATGGATGTGAGCTTGTTTGTCTTGGCACGATGGCCGCCCGAAACAGCGACTGCGCGGCGCAGCTGAGGTGGTGAGGTGATTGACGATTCGGCTACGCTGCTACTCGGTCATCGGCCTCGCGTCACCGCCAGCCTACTGGCCGAGTCCCGACAGCTTACGTTCGCCATCCCCGGCGGTCATCGACTGTGCACCTTAGGACGTCAACTTACTCATGGGTCTTTACAGCATGGTCCGCACCGAGTGCGATAGGATGCGCAGGATTGGGTGTCGGTGGACAGGTGGGAGCGGAGATGACTGATTTCCTGGTTGTGCTGAACTCGCCGTCGGTGAGCATATACTATTCTCCTTGCATCGTACAATGCTAAAAGATGACGTAGGCTGTCGTACGTGTCAATAAGGTTCTGCCAGATATCGTTCTTGACAGATGTGATAGAAATCTTTCATGGCCGCAGGTTCACTGACGCTAGGAGGCAACCTGAGCGTTGCAGTAGGCCCTCTCGGCCGTAATGGCGAGGCAATTGGTTCAGTCAACTCAAGCGGGAAGCTTGCTGCCATGTGCGTGCCTATACAACTTCATCGCGGTTAGTCACTCACAGCCCTACAGGTACAGCTACTCAAAAACACGAGGCTTGTTCGGTGGCGTATCAATTGAGGGCACCGTGATAGTCGAGCGGCAAGATGCAAACGCACAGGCGTATCGCCAAGATGTCACCGTTAAGTCCCTCCTGAGCGGCGCCATCTCGCCGCCGGAGTGGGCCATGCCTCTCATCAGAACCTTGGAGACTTGCACTGGAATGCCAGGCGGCCGTCGCTGGGTACACGAGTTCCGCGGCTCACAAAGCGAGTACATGTTCGGCGGCGTCGAGAGTCCGCGTGACGAAGATGTTCCCCCGGCTGATTACACCTTCGAGGGTACAGGCAGCGCGAATAGCCGGCTGCAGAAGAAGGGCCGCTCCGCGAGTCTCGCGTTCCCCCCAGCGAGCTGGGGCAAGCGCAAGAACTCCGGCTCGTACTTCGCGGACGACTTCCACGACCCGAGCCGCGCCCCCGTGCCCGTCGACCTCGACGGTGCTCTCCCATCATCCGCGCTGCCCAGCCCGTCCGCGCCGTTCAACCGACGCGTATCGGAGGACCGCCCGTCGCCGCGCCTCGAGCCCGCGCCCAACCCCACGACGGGCTACTTCGCAACAAAGTTTACGTCCGACTACGTGCCAGACGATCAGCTGCGGCGTCACCCACCCCTGAGCACGCGCTCGGGCACGGGCGCGCGGGAGGACTGGCAGCCGGGCTCGCCGTTCAACTCACTCCCGCCGTTCAGCGCCGCGCGGTCGACGCTCTCAGGAACGCCTACCGGCGTGTCCGACGTGGCGAGCCATCGCCGTGCGTTCAGCGCGTATGCCCCCACGTCGAGCAATGGGCGCAACCCGTTCTCGGGGTCGCCTCAGTCGGACCCGTTTGAGCTCCCCGGAGACGAGGATGCGGATGATCTCGAGTATGGGCGTTCGTCCCCATCCGCTGCGCTATTCGGTAGCTCCGTGCGCAATCCTCTACAGAAGAAGCTCACAGCTAAGGCAGAGTTGACGCGGTCGCTCCTCCCCTATGAAGGTGTCGCGCGCGCGATTGCCTTGTACGATTTTAATGCTGTACAAGTGAGTGTCCGAGAGGCTTTCTGCGTATGGCCTACTGATTCATGTGTGTAGTCCGGAGACCTGTCGTTCAGGAAAGGCCAGGTCATCACTGTTACGAAGAAGAGCGACGATACCAATACCTGGTGGACAGGCAAACTGGAAGGGCGCGAGGGCATGTTCCCCGCCAACTTCGTGGAAGTGGTCTGATGTCAACACTGTAATTATATGCTTTGGACTCAAATTCTCCCTTCTTACTTTGTATTATCGCTGTAATTGTTGTGTCTCTGCAGGTCTTTTGCATCGCGCTCTGTATCGCCTCACCTTACCTCCCTGAGCTTAGCTAGAATCAGATTTGACGTATGTCGTAGGTTCCGGCCGACTGTATGTATAGCCTAATATCAGTGTATTTGGATGTTACGCTGTAGCTGCCAGAACAGCGGTCAGGTTGAGGATCGGAAATTCTGTTCCGGTAGGAGCATGTCAGTGTTAGAAGGTGTTAGATTGGCACGCAGTTACCGCCGAGCCAGGGCACGTCATGGATAGCACTCCGCATTTCCCATGCCCAGCGCGATCGCGATACTTGTATGAAATTCACACCTGTAGTGCACGGTGGCGGAGGTAGCTGAGATGGTCTCGGGATGGTCTCGGAAGCTCCTTGCGTCCTCGAAGCTGTCCTGAAGGTTTCGGGACCGTCCCGGAATGCTTTCGTGTCCTTTTCCGTCGTCCGCCGTGTGTGTGCAACTGTCAATCGCTGGCAGTTCATTCAGTTGCACAACGCGGGGTGCTAATTGTAAAGGCTATAAAGTCGAGGTATGTTGATCTCGCTTTGTATCGATCTCAAGTTTGTCGTCGCACACCGGTGTCAGGATCAGAATCTAGCAAAATGTCCACGTACAACGAATTCGAACCAAAGAACATTGTCGTGGTTGGTGCAGGTCCGTCTCTTCAGCTTCTTTCAAACTTTTGATCTTGCTGAAATTGACTTGTCCGAGTAGGCGTGGTGGGATTGACGACTGCCTTGAAGATTCAGGAGCAAGGAGGTTACGCCGTGACTATCGTCGCCGAGACTTTCCCCAGCGACCCAAAATCAATCAGATACACTAGCTTATGGGCGGTAAGGTTGCTTCTGTGCAGTTTCAACCATATATTTCTATGCTGAGAGACTCTGCTATGCAACGTTAGGGTGCTCATCATGTCAGCCATGCTGGCGGCGATGCCAAGCAACAGGGTATGAGAGTTGTTAACTGCACTCTTTACATCTTTCTGAACCGGATCATCAGTGATTGATCAAGAGACATTCAAAGTTATGTGGGATCTATCCGCTCCAGGCGGTGATGCGGAAGGATGTTTCCTCCGTGTCCCACAGACTGACTATTACTACGATGGACGAGATGATCGCCTCGAGTGGATGCCCGACGTACGTGCTTCTCTGTTAACATTGGCTGTTCGATGTGCTCACACCCAGCAGCACAAATACCTTCCCGGGAACGCTTTGATCTCCGGGGCGTTGACCGGAATTTCGTTCACAACTCTCACTATTGATACCCCCGCGTACCTGAACTATCTTCTATCACGCTTCCTCGCTCGTGGCGGCCGCATCGTCCGCGGCGCCGTACAGCACATCAACCAGGTTGTTGAAGGCGGACCCCACGTGTTCACGCGCGGTCGGGCATCTCCGGATCCTGTCCACGCTGTTGTTGTATGTCCTGGCCTTGGTGCCCGCACACTGGGCGGAGTGGAAGACAAGGACGTGTACCCTGTCAGAGGCCAAGTCGTCCTGATTCGTGCTCCGTGGGTTAAATTTGGCAAGACAGCAAGCCATCTTGACCAGGGCTCGTGGACATATGTCATACCGCGAAGGAATGGCGATGTGAGACTTTGGGTCCTGCCCCTATCAGTTCATCCATCTGACCTCCTGTGCGCTGATGCAGGTTGTCCTGGGTGGGACCAAGGCTGAGAATGACTGGTAAGCTTCTGCCCATGTGCCTGAGCATCCGCTGAACGATTACCTCTAGGTATCCGGTTGCTCGCCCTTCAACCACGACAACGATACTCGAACGCTGCCTGGCTCTGTGTCCCGAGATCGCTCCCCCCGAGATACGTGCCAAGCGCAGTCCAACGATCGACGATCTGCGTCCACTCATCCTGGAAGAGGGCTGTGGATTCCGTCCGGCTCGGAAGGGAGGCATTCGCCTCGACACCGAGTGGATCGATTCTGGCAGGGACTCGGGTCGTATTCCTATGATCTTCAACTACGGGTGAGCCTATGCGACTTCATCGACTCAGTGAAGGAGAGAGACGTTGATGTATACGTTTAGGCACGGTGGAGGAGGGTATCAGTCATCCTGGGGCTCAGCTTCGATCGCATTAAGTCTCTTGAAGCAAGCCCTTGCTGAAGCCTGAGACAGAGACAACTGCTAGCATCATCAGAATCTTATAAGATTCTACGACCTAAAGATACAATGTTCTCCGTTACTACCTTTACAGTTCAACGGTGATTCCTGGAAAGCGAACACAGAATGGCGTTCTGGCAATAACAATCAGGTGTAGGGCTCGTTCTGACTGCGAGATTTCGCAGCTCAGCCAGCGTCCTTGGGCTGAGTTACGTCGGGCGTACGATTGCCGGCGCGGATCTTGTTCATATCAAGGCCGTATATGGATCCGAAGCAGATGCATGCCTTGTCCGGCTCGGTCATCGAGGACAATCGGGCTTCAGCGATAGCTGAGTTCGAGCTGCGGAAGGTACCTCGAGGGGCGTGTGACCTTTGACCTTCTTTGTAAATGCTCATTCCTGGGGGCTGAGCGTACACTGGTATGCAGTGCAACTCCGAGGTAAGATTAAGCATCGCGGCGACGATGGGCATGCGCCCAGATTCGTAGGTGTTCAGAAGCGCGGGAGAGGCAAGATACTGGGGAAATACCAACAACTTCCATACGACATTAAGCTGAAGTGTGAAGGTCAGCAACGGCTTCATGTAGCAAGAGAAAGACCGCCTGCGTCTTACATACCTGCTCCCACCGGCTGGTAAATGTAAGGGGGATCATCCGGTAAAGAAAGCCCCTACACAGCCGCTTAGTCGAGTTCACGGATTATCAGCACTGGTAGCATGGAAGACATGGTCTTACATTGCCAACATTACCCAGGGTAAGAGGCATATGTAGGGTCATCCTCCCGATCAATGCGAGAGGAACGATCAGTTTCAGACTTCGCACCATTGCCAGAAAGAAACGTCGATGAGCAAACCCGTAAGCTATAAGTATTGGCAAGCAGTCATCAAGTTGCCATACTTGTTCGTGTGGTTATGGTCCGTACAAAGACCTGCATTGAAGTTGCAATGCAATACGTGCGTTTGGTGACATAGCATGACCCATTTAACCTGTGTTTAACGGAGTGTGACCATCAAGCATTGTCCAGCTAGGGACATTGACATGCTTTCGAGAGTTGGTAATTCGGACGTCTAGAGCATAACACGCAGCAGATATCAGACATCAGACGAAACAGGTATCTCCGCGAACCACCACTTCTGCATGCGACCGTCAGCGCCGAAATCAGCGCGGCCTATGAAGGGTCGCCCCTGGATTAGGAGGGGCAACCAGAAAGGATCATCTGCCCACATCTGCTCATATGGAATGGGAGCGAATTCAGAATCTGTTTTGTTGCTATTGTGTTGCGTCCCAGTTGCATTCTGTTCGACGGAGAACCATTGAGGACGCATTTCCTCAGTTCTGTGAGCAGTGGAAATATAAGCCGCGAAGCAAACAATGACTAGAAAATCCAAATCTTACTCTTCAATGGTTCCTGAATACTCATTAGCGTAATACACATCTATGTAGAATGCGTGTGCAACATCAGAGACCGTGAAGAATAATACTCCACTATGTCTCAAGGGTGCTGTGATCCCAGCCTCTTCCTTTCGGACAGTCAGAAACCTATCGATATTCCTAACCCGGCGACCTACTTGTAATTCGCGTACTGCAGCTTCCACCGAAGTCTCGCCGGGATCGACTTTTCCGCCGAACCCGTTGTACCTAGAAATATCGTGTTAAGGAAGACAGTAGCGCAGAAGAGCAGTACTCACAGGTCCTTCCCGAATCCTCTCTTCTTGTATCCTAGGAGTATCTACCGTGTTCCTCGGCTCAGATACGCGTCTCGACGCGTGAAACCACGCTGATTTACCTTGTTATCCTGAAGAATGAACGCGTTCGTGTAGAGCTTCACTTGCTCGATGGGTGTCCATTCTTGCACTCCACCTTTAGCAATCTCAGTCACATCCTCTCCGGCTGAAAGACCGGGAGGTATAATTGACTGCATGTTGGGAAAATCTCAGCCAAGTCTTCAGTGTGCGGTGAACAGAGAACTGACAGCGTACGTGTCAACGGCCGATCAGACAATTTGACCAATCGTGCCACACGGAGCCACGTGATTGGGTTTGCAAGTCTGCCCTCTCCGCAAAATCAGCGCGTGGCGCTGGGCTCCGAAACGTATCAGCCCTGGGGTGCGGAGTATGATGGCTGTTCAACGGTATAAAGAGACGAGGCAGAACAATATTGAGGTTGTTGTGGAGCAGTGAGGCTACGGGCTCTCGAATCTCCGATCAAACTCCGAACAGCTCAGCCACAGACGCGTCGACGGTCAACAAGTTAACCGTTCGAACCCTGGTGCTGACCCGGCACGCGGGAATGCTCAGGCTTTTATCTATCATGTCTTTCTCCGGCAGTACTCTCATAACCCTCTCGGATATACGGCCCACGGCTGTTCAATGACGAAATTGCATATCAAACCGCTCGTGGTCATCAGCTGACGCGCTCGGAACTCGGTGCAGCCCGAGGTCTTCGCTCTGTACATATACCAACGAGCTGGAAGACAAGACTGCCACTTGAAGTCTCCAAATTTGTGTCACATGCTGCATGGTCAGAGCCTGGAGGGTCGAAGCCGCCATTCCTAAGTGCTATCTACGATGCAGCGGTGTTAGCGATAAAGCGACATTAATACGGTACGTCAGTTGTACAGAATGAGTGTGCACTCACTTATTGCCGTTGCATATATATATATATATGCCCGGACTTGTCGACGACTCCTTCATTGTTGCAATGCCAAAACCAATTCGTTGCATTGTAGGAGACGACTGAGAGAACCTTTGAATCTAACAAAGTGCCGATTGAGGCATTCCCTCGTGACCTTTTGTGATGGAGTTGAGATATGCGGAGCCCTTTCAATTGAGCTTATGCACGAAGCGCCCTTGGCCGAGACGACGCGTATATACGCGTCGTCGGCGGTTGCACAAGTGCTCACGCAAGGGCGCTTATGCTATGGCTTAGCACTCCGTATCACTCACTGCGGACGTATGCATACGAGACTATATAAAGGTCGCGGTGCGTTCTGTTTGCAGCAGGTCTCCTGCACTCGACCCCTCATCTCGTATCTGCCGAAGCTGAAGCGTATATCCCTCAGTCCCAATGTCGATCACGGCGGACACATCTAAGAATACGCCCGGGAACACTTCCAATGCGTATTTTGTCGTACCTCCTGAGCCGGCGACCAAACTGGGAAGGCACCGTCAGCTCTGTCCGCTCGCTGGTATACATGTTTCTCCCATCTGTCTCGGTGGGATGAACATCGGCGATAAGTGGGCGGACTTAGGCCTGGGTGCTATGGACAAGGAGAGCAGCTTCAAGCTGCTTGACGCGTTCTACGAAGCTGGCGGCAACTTCGTTGACACTTCCAGCAACTACCAGGACGAGACGTCCGAGGCGTTCATCGGTGAATGGATGGAGGCGCGCGGCGTCCGTGACCAGATGGTGATCGCTACGAAGGTGGGCAGATTTGCTTCTGCTCGCTTAACACATTGCTTATGTGCCATTGCAGTATAGCTCGCAGTTCAAACGTCGCGCCCCAATCCTTCAGAAGTCTCAGTTTGCAGGCAACAGCCTCAAGAATATGCGTGTCTCAGTCGACGCCTCGCTCAAGAAGCTTCGCACGTCGTACATCGATATCCTCTATGTTCATTGGGTAAACGTTATACAATATATATGGGTTGCATTACCCCTGACTATTGATCTTTCGTTAAGTGGGATTTCGACACGAGCATAGAGGAGGTTATGGATGGCCTGAATGATCTTATTCATCAAGGCAAAGTCCTGTATCTGGTATGTCGCTGTTTAATAAGTATATTCCGAACAGACCTTATATGATCTGTAACGCCAGGGCATCTCGGACACTCCTGCGTGGGTCGTCTCCATGGCGAACCAGTACGCCCGGGATCACGGCAAGAGACCGTTCTCCGTATATCAAGGTGCCTGGAACGTTATGCAGCGCGATTTCGAGCGCGAGATCATTCCGATGTGTCGTGTGCAAGGTCTGTATCTTGATCACGTCGCAAGCACATTATCGATATCCTATCCATCACGCTTCGTACAGGCATGGCGATTGCACCCTGGAACGTGCTGGCAGCTGGCAAGATACGCACTGATGAAGAGGAAGAGAAACGGCGGGCAACCGGAGAGAAGGGACGCACGCTTTTTGGTGTTGACTGGGAGCGCACTGCGGAGGAGCGGAAGGTATGCCTCGCCCTCGAAGAAGTCGCAAAACAAGTAGGGGCGAAGTACATCACATCAGGTCCGTTCTGTGCACGTATTGATGCTTTTGCAAATGCTGAAATGCTTTAATAGTGGCCATTGCATATGTGATGCAGAAGACGCCTTATGTCTTCCCGATTATTGGCGGGCGAAAAATCGAGCACCTGATGGCCAACATTGAGGCGCTCGAGATCTCGCTTTCAGACGAGCAAATCAAGTATCTCGAAAGTGTGCAACCGTTCGATCTGGGTTTCCCAGCTGCTTTCATTGTACGTGTTGCTACTCGAATTTTCCAGATCTGTACTGATATCCATCTACAGGGAGATCCGACCACGTACGGGCCTTGGGCTCGTGCTTCATTCTTCCATATCGACAAGTGGCCGGCGTCGCAACCTATCCGTCCGGCTCAGAAGTAGCCGGCTGATATGCACTTAGCTGTCTACCACGCACCGGTCTGCATCCTGTGCATTGTCAGTGAATGTTTGTAGGCATAACAGCGGGAATTAGGGAAGAAATTACTTTGTCTCGGAGACAGTCGCTTCCTCTGAATCGAGGACGTTCTCCGCCCTCCGAGATCAAGTCGTGCTCGGATCCGAATGGCTGAACATCTGTCATACGAATACGAGCAAGACAGAATTAGTGTAAAACAAAGCACTGACCTCGTGTGAGGCGGGCATCGCTACCTTGGTTTTCCTATCAGCTGTTGTCGAAGTACGACGAGAGAAGTAAAGATGAATCCTACTGCACCTCCCGCAGCTTCTTCCATAGCTTCCACTGATACATTGGAGTTATTTGATCCCGTCTGAGCGAATGATGTCCTAACCCGTGCTGCTCACCGGGACGAAGCATGCTGCCAACTGCCGCCTGGTTAGACGCCCATGATCGGACTCTGCCGTACGGCAGATGTTGCCAATGCGAATGCAGGCGTTACTAGGACCTACTCATATCCCTTTCAGTCGGAGTAATCCTGGCGTCGACGTTGAGCAAAGTCCGGCGTCTTGCACTCCCTCATTGGCTCCGAGCGATTGCTCCTTCATGGCCAACACGTTGCGGCTACTTTGGACGTCCTTCGACAGTTAGTGGCGCCATGGTGGCGTCGGTTCGATCTTCGTTCCCGCACGCGATTTAGTACGAGACGCTGCTTCAAATTGTGAAGCACAATTACCTTTCTAAAACATTTTTTTCGATCCTTGTAACGCCCAGCTGTCATGGTGTTCTATAAATCTTTGGTCGATTTTCACTATATCAAACTATATCAAACTTAATGGGACCTGGGCGAGAAATTGGCGAGGTAATTCTAACTTCAAACCTTGACCTGCGTCCTGTAGCCGTAACCTCAAAGCTGACAGCCTTTGGCCCGTGTACCTTCACATCGGATAGCATGAGCTCTAGACTAGACGAAAAGCATGGTCCCGCTGCGATCGACGTCGAAAAGTCTGGACACAGTTATCAGGACGGCGAGGTCGATTCAGAGCAGCCGAAACAAACACGTTTGAGCAAAGTGACTTCTCTGCTCGCGAGCTGGGGAATTGAGACCAATGGGTGAGTGTGTGGTATTTTTTAATCTGCTATGCCTGTCTTATCGCGTGCCAGAATTGAGCCCGTTCCTTCGGAGGAAAGAATAGATACCCGATTGTACCAGATGTTCTTCATCTGGTTCTCGGCGAATATTAATGTCCTGTGGTAAATGCGACCCACAGCATATCCACACAGATTCCAAGGCATTGACGGTCACAAGCTTTGGCACAGGTTCCGTTGGACCAGCCTTCTTCGGCCTTGGCCTTCGCACGTCCCTGATCACTTTGCTTGTCGTCGATTTGATGTAAGAGGTGTTGGAAATATTCAAGCGTTGCCATCTTATATCTATAGTAGCTCATGCACGATCCCGGCTTACTTGTGAGGTTATTCGGACGAATCTGGCTCGCTGGCTACTTAGATGTCTTCATCCAGTGCTGTATTCGGCCCCAAATTGGGTATGCGTTCAATGGTGCAAGCTCGATACTCGTGGGGGTACGCATCACTGTCTCTATTCATTCCATAGCTCATCTTCTTCCAGGTATTGGGCTGCCATGCTTCCAGGTGCTTTGAATGTGTTTTCGATGCAAGCATTTCTTATCCTGAGTTGTATCATTGGTGGCCAGACGCTTGCAAGCGTCTCGGACCATTTGGATGACACCCTCGGCATTGTGATTATAGGTCTCATATCACTTATTGTACGTGTTCAATATTGGTATGCACCAGTGACTTTCTTACACGTTCTGCGAAGGCGACCTTCTTTGGATATAGAGTTATCCACTGGTTAAGCTTGGCTTAACTCCTATGATAACTAAATCTGACAATGACTATCCTCAGGTATGAGAGTGTCGCCTGGATCCCGAATGCCATTATTTTCGTCGCGATGCTGGGTGTAGGAGGAAAGCACCTCCAAATTGCCCCAGATCCTGGACCTGTCTCTACGGCTTCGATAGTCAGCTTCGCAACCACTACTGCATCTAGTATAACCAGTTGGTGTACGATGACGCCGGATTACGGGGTATACCACACCCCAAACGCGTCAAGGTAGTGTCCGCAGTGCTGCTCATCGTCACTCACACTCACTTGGTGCATCCGAAGTCTCCGGATATTCCTGTATGCCTATGCCGGTTTCTTCAGCGCGAGCGTAAACACATACTGTATTACTTTGACCGGATATGCTGATATGCAAGCTTCGGATAGGTCGTCGGACACACGCTTGGGGCGACCTTTGCCGCCTGCGCCGCCTCCGTCCCGTCATGGAACGCCGGCTTCAACAATGGGAACAATGTTGGCGGCCTCATCGAAGCTGTCCTATCCCCTATGGGGGGCTTCAGAAAGTTCCTCATAGTGGTCGTCGCGCTGTCGATCCCCAGCGCGTGCGCGCCGACCATATACACGTTTGGCTCGAGCTTCATGACGATCACCCCATACGCGGAGAAGATTCCGCGGTATGTTTATGCGGTCATCTCGACAGCAATGTACGCCTCGCATTTTCCCTTTCCTTAGCAGTCCTTTCTGACCGTACATTCGGCGTCCGACAGCTTGATACCCGTAGGAATCATCGGTGCGACGGACTTTTACTCCACTTTCGCCAATGTTATCAGTAAGTCTCTTCCAATTTAATCCCTTCGTCTCTTGTCTCATCCTCGCCACAGGCATCATCGGCTACTGGAGCACCGTCTTTGCAGCCATAATAATCTGCGAGCACGTCCTGTTCCGCAAGAACAGCTTCGAGCTGTACGACCTACGAGACTTCAACACGCCCAGCCGACTTCCTCTCGGCATCGCCGCGGTTCTGGCGTTCTTATGTGCATTTGGCATGATCATCCCCTGCATGTCGCAGGTGTGGTACACAGGTCCCATAGGAGACTTGGAGATAGGTGATATAGGAATTCTCGTCGGGTTCGGGGTGGCGTGCGCGCTATATTCTGTACTGAGATTGATGGAGAGGATGTGGTATTATCGGTGACATGACCCTGATGTGCCTCGACTGTTGATTGATTTGACGACTGCTAGATACTCTATGCGTGTTTATTCAACTTTCGAAGGCCTCAGACGAAGGGTCCAAAAATTATGTTCCCAGAGTTTCAGACTCAAGATAGATAGAATTTATTCCTAGGCGAACACACTTGGCTGCATGTAGTCGCGCGTAGCTCTGCATGTCCAATCACAGTGATGTGCCAACTTCTCACTGCGAGCTCCGCGAATAATACGGATTTTCGGTTCTAGATACAACCCATCGGTTCAATCTCTGCCTTCTGTATATCACCGAGTTGACGACGCAGTTACGGGTAGAAGTTGACTAGGTTGTTAGTAGAGAGATATGTCAGCGTCTCTTCCATTTCTGTCTATACCGGCAACCAGTGCACATCGCCACGTCCGACCTCGACGCATGCTCGCAAGAGGATGACATTGAGCTCTCGTATTCATAGCAACCTCATATATAATCGCTGTCTACGGATCTTCTTTGTCATAAGCTTTGTTATGAATGCAGGGTGCAGGTACTCAGAGGACAATTTTAGATACGGACAGATCCATACATCTCATGCTTTGTGGCGGGAGACTACTGGCGTGCAGGACGTATCGGCTGCGCGATGGGCCACTTCTCCAGATGAAACATCTGGTATGCAGTCCAACCAGCATAGCTAGTTCCATCACCCTGCAAGTGCAGAACTGTGAGCATCATGATAAAATGCAGAAGTATCGGGCAGGCGTACAACGAAAGCAGTCGGAAACCCGAGGTCAAACGGTAGTACGCTCTCGAGGTACTTGACCTGCTCCTCCGAGAGTGTGATGTTAAGAGCGTCGATGTTGTCCATCAGGTGCTCAACCTTGCGCCCACCGATGATCGGGAAGACATATGGAGTCTTCTGCATGACGTAGGCGATCGCGACTGCGACTGCGAATTAAAACCGGACACGCCGCAAGACATGGACGATGGCTTACCGGACGTGATACTCCTCGCTCCTGTCTGCTTTGCAACTTCCTCGAGGGCAAGGCACATTTTGCGTTCCTCAGGCGTGCGCTCCCATTCGGGACCCATAGCCGTGCGTCCTTTCTCACCGGTAATGCGTCTCCTCTCTTCCTCCGCATCTGTCCTGATCTTGCCGCCTGCCAACACAAACCAGGGAGCGAGGGCCATCCCTGTTGCGGAAACATCAGGATACGCAATATAATAGGTAGCGGCGCAGTCTAACCTTCGGCACGTGCCATTGGGATGACCTCGCGTTCGAGGTCACGCCGCAGAATGCTCCAAGCACCCTGGTAGACTACGAACGGCCGCTTCCCGTGGTCGCGGGCATATTGATTGGCCTTTGCAACAATCCAGGCAGGTGCATCCGAGATACCCTGCAGGAAAAGACCGCACACCATCAGCAAGTGTATCGGAGCGCCCATTGCCATGCTTACCAAGTACAACACTTTACGTTGAACGACAAGATCGTTGAGACCGTCCATCACTTCTTGCACGCTCGTGTCCCCGTCCCACTGGGAATAGCATGGTGCTCAATCTTAACTGTTCGCAATAAGGAGGTTTCAACGTACCCAGTGAACGTAGAGTATGTCGATAAAAGTCGTCCGTAGCTTCTTCAGCGATGCCTCTACGGAGAGATGGAGAGACTTCATATTGTTACCGACGAACTGCGTTTTCTGTTTGATGCTATCATCATTACGCTTGTAGTTCGTAGTGTACTGAGGAAAGCGCGCGAAGCGGCCATATTAAACACAAGCTGCCATAGGAGCATGGGTGGAGACCAACCTTGGTGGCAATAACGATCTGGTCACGAATACCTCGCATTTCCATCCATTCGCCGATGAACTGCTCGGAGGTTTCATCTTGATAGTTGCTCGCCGTGTCAATGAAGTTCCCGCCAGCCTCGTAGAATGCGTCGAGTAGCTTGAAGCTATTCTCCTTGTTCATGCCTCCGAGACCTGAGCTCGACCACTTGTCGCCGATGTTCATGCCGCCAAGGCAGATCGGCGAGACATGAATTCCCGCGAGCTGCGAAAGCTGGCGGTGAATACCTAGCTTCGTGGGCGGCGGCGGCGGCACCGAAAAAAATGCAGAAGAGAGAGTGCTGGGAGGGCTAGATGAGTCTGATGACATAGTGAGTGGTGCACTTGGGGGACACTATGGAGCAGAGCAGAGGCCGGTGGCACGGCTGAGACAAATGCATATTTTATACCCTGAATTGCGCCGCCAACGATGCCACTTCGAGGACGCATCCAGCCGGCATTGCATGAATAGGGATAGGGTCACCAGGACACTAGCCGACTAGGATGAGTCAGGCCGAAGTGCAGATAAGGATAGAAGCACAATAAATGCGCTGGAGGGGAGTCATGGCATGGTGCCAGCGTCACACACAGCTAGCGTATGGCATCTGTAGTCGGTCAGGCTAGCGCGCCCGAACTCTGCCCGAGGCTTATGCCTGGTTTGGAAGGCTGCCGTAAGTCCATGCACGGGCATGTAGAAATACTGACCAACATAGTTGAGAATGGCGTAACGCAAATACGCGTCTGCTCGGCTTCGGGCGCCAATGCAGCCGCGTAATGGTTTCCTGAGAAGATTGCCCATCGACAAGAGCGCTGCACCTTTGCGGATGCAAACTCAGTCTCCAAGTAGACGGTTATTGATATTCTGATTGAGTATATTGCCATGTTCCTGGGATATATATTTACGAACTACCGAAGCATGTCAAAGGACCGCGTAGGCTCCGATGTTGAGGTCAATGCATCCCATCTTCAAGTATGGAATATTAATGGATGAGGACAATATTCTGCGACATGATATGAGGCGTACCCAGTGCTCAATCCGAGCTCGTACACCGAACATCAATGTACCCGTCCATCTGTTAATTGTATATTCAGCACTCCTGGGAGGACCCGCTTCTCTTATTTTCGAACTTGGACTAGTATGCCTTCTGCTCATGCAAACGGACATCGAGTATCCGGTGGATGGTCGCCTCGTGGTATGTCACAATAACCTCAGTAGTGGCTCGGTCGATATGAGAATTCTAAGCATGCCCGGTATGACTGTCCTTCCAGTAGCTGAATATGTACGTGGTGGCTGAGTTGCGGCTGGACTTGAGGCTTCCGATTGAAGCTCCGACTATGTGTGTACCTGGTCACGAGACACGCGTTTGCGCCACAGATGCGGCGGCGCGCCAACTATGCTTGAGTCTCGAGTGCAGTCGAAATGTAAGCTCACCAAGTCGCTGCTCAACTTTATGCTAATAATTTCTACATGAGAGACGTGTCCAGTGTCCACCTATATCAACGTCCGTAAAGCGTTCTTATAGCCTAACCGTGCGTGCATAAAATAAACAGTAATCTCATCTCGACGCTCAAAACCCGAGTTAGTCATGAGCACGCTAGACTGCTACAATCCAGAGAAAATACAAGAGAAAAATCAGGGGATGTATCTCAACTCGGAAGACACAACTTACATGATTCATCGAAAATACGAATACTCAGATTCGAGAGTAGACAGGAGGTATGTCCAGGATACCAGATCCCGGAATGCGAAGGCCCGAGTCGTGATGTACTCGAGTCATGAGAGGTGGTATTGGACTAAGTTCCCGTTCCGTTATCAGCGGTGATATTGCCTGGGCTATGCCCTCGAGATCGTTCAATATGGCAGAATCCATCGTAGAAGTCGACGGATTACGAGACACTTCTGCGACCGGTGGTGGCATTACCTCAATGAGGCTCACTCGGGCGACGACCTGAGCAGATTCTGTCGGAAGAGGAGACAAGTCCGCTTCTAATCTGTTGCGCATGTGATCACCTTTACGATTTTGTGACGCAGATATCGAGATGACATCCGGTAAGGTTGCGGTAGTGGGATGTGAACGTGTAACATCCTTTTTGGAGTACGGGATGGGAACAGTGCGGTTATTCCAAGATGTATACGGGTAGGCATCTGAAAAATCGGCGAGTCAGGTCAGTATCTCAGATAAAGTAGCTTATGGATGCTGACTGATAGTGGTATGTCCAGAATTTACTCTTCTTCGCCACCACCAACCAATCGCGAATAGGAGTAGCATAAATGCAATTAAACCGCCGACTATTCCGCCTACCCTCGCCGCGGCGGGATTGCTCCGAAATTTTGTTGTGTGCGTGGGCGATAACGTCTCTGTGACACTACTCGGTGACGTGAAGGGTCCCGGAGACCGATTCGCTGCGACAGAGGCCGTGACGTTGGTGGTGCGAAATTGGGTGGCATTCGGGGACGAAGAGTTGGATAATGATGTAGCTGATGGAGAGTTAATTGGAGGAGTCGAAATTGGTGATTCAGTGTTCGATAACGAAGGGAGCAATGGGGTCGAAATTGATGATTCAGTGTCCGATAATGAAGGGATAGGGGGAGTCGAAATTGATGATTCAGTGTCCGACAATGAAGGGACAGGGGGGTTCGAAATTGAATCGGGTGAAGGGCTGCTTTGGGATGTTGCAGTACTCGGGGAAGCACTAGCTTCCGTAGTTATGGGCGTAGGTGTTAGAGTATTTGGCTGCGCGATGGATGGTGGGACGAATGAGAATGGTCCAAATGCGGCGCCAGATGGGCCAATCGATATAAATGGTGCAGTGTTAATGCCAGCCATCGAAGCAACCTGCTGATATTATATAGGTAAAAGCAGCTGTTTATTACCGCTTAACCTTGCAAGGATGATTCACGATTCTAACAACGGGTCGGTGAAGGCCGGAGCTAGTGCAGACAGTGCATCAGAACTTTGCGCAGAGTGGTTTGGCAAAACACATTGACGGAGGAGATTGAGACACAAAAGTACACCTACTCAGCACCACATTGGTACACAACGTGCAAGTTGAACCTCACCTCTTAGTGGATAACCGAATCGATGCCCCGGTGTATATCCACAACCTTCCTGGTAGCAATTACAAAGAAATGTATGTGCGCAGGATCGGGGATGGAAATCAGTGAAGGGCCGACTGCTACGACACTTATACCCGTCCTATCTGGAATCACACGGGCTATCCGCGATGCATTCGTCCTTGACGGACAGATGGAATGCAATCATCGGCTCCACAACATCCTGACCTATGGACAACGGGCACCTTCCATGAAGACCGAACATGTGAACGCCACGTTGCCGACCTATGCCGACCCATGAAGATACACGTCGGCGTACCTGGCCATGGACCCGGAACTACGCACTATGAGACCATCAGGTGAGCCGCCGGAGTAATAATGAAGACGTCCCACTAGTTTGGCAAATGCGCGGGAGAAAAATGTCATGGAAAATTTGATCGAGAGGCAACACTGGATATCACACGGGCTTCCGACGCCGGTGAGATCGCAGATAATGACATCGAGAACTGAGAACCAAACGGACAGTGATGAAAATGCGGCGAATGGTCAAAACGCAGTGTCCCGGGGATTTAGAGGAATATTAATGTGAATGATTTCCTGAATCGTGTTGCCCGGTGGGTCTTGCTACTAGTACCGGTTGCGTGGCAAACGAGAGTAGTGTGGCAATGCGATCGAGAATTTTTTGGGCATGTTATGATTAGAGAAGACAGTCGCGTGGATGGAAAAAAAATGGAAGCCGGGCAGATCCGCGCTGGGCAGTGGAGATCTGAACCGACTCAGGCGCTCAAGCTGTCGTCGAACGTCCAGATAATGTCTCAGTTCGTCGCATACGAACGTACGAGTATGTCAGTACTTCTCTTCCTTTGTATAGATATTGATACCTCCGCGAGCAGCACCAGATCTCGGCTGATCATGACCTATTGACCCAATCCCTAGCTTCGGGGACATCACTTGGGCGGCAAAGTTAGCCAGATTGCTCCCAGACAGTGATTATGTCCAGCGCTACGCTCGCTCTCCTATGTTCGAAACGGACGGGAGAAGGCGCTTCCTTCTTGCTACGAAGTGCGCAGACCCTGAGAAGGTGGCAGAGTGAGACGAAAGTCTCTGGCTCCTGCCAGGAGCAATCCACGAAACTTCCTGAGGTGCGACACTGCGAATCAAGCCGCCCCATCTACGTCGAGATGGCCGCAGTGGCCTGTGTTCTCCGATTCCGGTATGTGCATAAAGTGAAATCCAGAGTGATGTTACCAAAGGCATGGTTGGAACATGCTTCGTATCCCGTCTGCTGTGCTATAGGCTGGGAAGGACTCTGCTAGACTTCAGATCACTCAAAAATATGATTTACCGATCAAACCGATCAAGACCCTTCTAGAGACTCGCACGTTATTCTGAGATTCACGAGCATGTCTCCCACTGAGATAGACCGGAGCAACTTCATCACGAAGGAGCATCGGCACGAATACCGTCGTCGCATCGACGACGTATCCTGACAACCCACCGCCATAGCCAACCATGCGACATTATTATCCATACACATCCGCCTTGCAGGACATCAAGCGAGGAGCATAACAATTTATCTAGGTTTTAGGTGAACCTCTAGAAATATGAATCTTGCAAATACGCTGGTGGTATATCTATAATGCGTGTGGCGGGAAGCCGGACACCTGAGTCGCTGTGCTGCTTGGTAATGATTGGAAGAGATGTAGAAGAACAATAGAGTTGCAAAGTGCTAGGGGGACGGAGAAGAGCGAAATGGGAAGAAACAAGAAGAGGGCACGAAGGAGAAGGAGGGGGTAAACGGGAGAAGATGGGATGAGAGTAGGTTGCATAACATTTGGCGCAACCCCATTGGCAACGCTCTCGCGAACCGTCTGTTCAGAGTAATCTTCCGGGCTCAGACTCTTCTCCAACCTATCGTTCACGTCGCTGACTTCTACTTTCTGTGATGTGGAGATTGAGATAATCGTCGGCGGTACGAGGCAGACAGGACAAGAAATGTTGGGTTTATCCAAGTACTGTGGGGCAGGGATATGAACGCTGTTATCCCTCCAAGATCCGAAGGGACAAATGTCTTATAACGTGAGCAGGGTCACCTAGGGTGCTTAGAGTGTATATATTCACACGGGGATACCGACCAATGGAACGACGGCCATCGCTTCTTCCGCGACACTAGATAAGGAGGGCTAGCATCGCTGCTAGTCCTAGTGCCCCGCCTACAGCCGCGCCAGCCAGGGTTTCCACCGGGAGCATATGAGCCCGTATCGAAGCGGCTAAGCGGCTAATTCCAACCCTGCGGTGAGGCATCATGCTCAGATTCAGAGGGAGTTGCCCCAGATTCCGCCACCATCAAGCCTGTTGGAGTAAGGGTCGAAACAGATGGCGTCGATGGATGGTTGACGAAGGTGAGATTCCCTATAGACGACACAGGCAGAAGAATGCTTGCGTCAGGCCTAGTTACAGATGCTACCGAGCTAGATTCAAGAGACTCGGACAAGATATCGATGTTAATGTTGGGGAACCTGGTGTAGTGCTGACAGGAACTGCAGAGGTCGAAGTTGCCGATGGGATATTGTTTGTGGCCGGCTCCGTCCCAGACGTAATCATATCACTTGTGAAATCTACTGAGGCTGGAACAACAGTTTGGGCTGCGGAGACGCTGCTGATTGAGTTTGGGTCTCTTGCGGAAGCGGTACCCAGGATAGTAGTGCTCTCCAAATCGCAGGCCCGGACCAACGTGACGCTTGCCTTCTTATCTGTTCGTGTAGGCATGTCTTGCCCACAGGCTGCGTTCGGTATGAATGTTTCTTCCGTATCGTGGAATTCGGCATAAGTAGGGATTACTACCTCTCGCAAGTGGGTCAGCGGCGCTTAGTGTGGAACTAGGGTGCTTACCATAGAATATCAACTCCCCAGCTATATCGTCCGCAGCTGTCACGGGTGCTGTAATTGCGGGTTGTTTAGTTGAGACGACGCTCGATAATCCAGCCGAACACTAAACAGTGGAGTCAGCATATTCTGAGAGTGATTTTCGACCAATCTCGTTATATCTTGCAACTGATCGATCAGACCATGATCATTTATCAATGTTGATGCTTGTCGTAGGATTAGATATAGATCTTACTTCGTCAAGCTTACTTTGTCGCCTTAGTGTGAGACATCAGTTGACTCAAGGATATGTAATTGTAGCTTACCGTGTCCGTAGTAGCGCATGAACGACCTGGGAGCAGCCATGCAACATCCCAACCATTCATTAACAGCAGATAGAGCCTCCGTATGATATTGCAATGCTACCATTCACTGAGAGATCGGTACCCACCGCACTCGAGGGCACGAAGTGTTAGGAAATCGGTATCAGAAATATTCTGGAAGAAACCTGTCTGGATTTCTCAAGCTCATGTGTGATCTGAGACGTGAACGGCCCATGCCGGCCACAACTGCGGGAGACCAGAACAAATGAGCTTTGATCATTACGTGGTAAACTGCTCGCAGTTGCAGGTGAAGTTTCCGTCAGCGCAATAGAAGGCCTCGAACAGCTTCAGGCTGTTCTAACTTGAGACATCAACCGGGGTACATGTCGCCGAAAATCATGTTAGCGAGCTGTGACCGATGGGCCGATAATGTGCCCATAGTTATGTGACCGAAGCACCGGAGAAGGTTGAAGAGGGGTGGTGGACAAGCCGAACAAGCAAGATGGCACAAAAACTGGGGTAGGATTTGCTCGAGTAAGGCCGGGAGATATGGCTGAAGCCTATGAATATGGCCGCGACTATATGTTCTTTATATCCGTTCTACCGTGCCGCTGACGATGCCGTCTGAAAAGGCATCGAAGTCAGCATCGCATAAACAGATGGGTCAGCCGTGAGTTGGCCGAAAGGAGGACCGATATGTGCAGGCCGAAGTATAGACAAATGATAGATTCGTGGCGAACCCGGAAAGAGTGGTTGAGTCGTGACATAACCAGTGCCCGCACTAGATGGTGCCGTACTATAAGCATACACGGCCCAGTAGGATCCCTAGGCCATCCCACCCGAAAATCAGTCAAATCCAACTATCCATAGGCGGTATTCAGTCGGTAGCCTCGTGGGAGGCCGACATAAAGAAGAGCACACTGTACAAGATCAATAGTATTTGGGAGACAAGGCTGCCTGAATTCCGGGGCTGCTGTGGTGTTGTATATATTTCAGGTTCCACCCACCCTACGGGCATGTGGTGTAGTTGGTTATCACGCTCGCTTAGCACCAGTGTTGTTTGCGAGAGGGGTCCGGTTCGATCCCGGACATGTCCATTCAAATTCCATCTCAGACATTTTTGATTCAGTGAAGCGGCACGTCATCTTGCTCAATGAAGTATCCGAGCCTACACAAGACAGCCATGGGTCTGTTCTCGTACTCATTCCCCTCTGCATCATAGTAGCTACTACAGTATCAGATCAAATAATCTCCGAACGGCACAATGGACAGCTTGAGGAGTGGCTGGTATTGAACCACTGCGAGAAGGTCAGCGGAGAATATACCAAAAACAACACGACATACTTTGTAAAGACAGCCAGCGTGGAAACGGTTCTTGCACGTCTTGCACGGCTTCTTTGGAAGGCTACCATCCATCGCGCTGATGATGCTGCACAGAGGCGCATTAGCTGACGGGAAACACGACACGCGAAGGGGACCTTACGAGTAGCAAATGGCGCACTCTGCCAGACCTTCGAAGTGCGATGAAACATTCTTCTTGAAGAAGGTCAAACCATCAACTATGCTGCCACTCTTGAAGACGCCGGGA
The DNA here is from genome assembly GCA_001687445.1 of Obba rivulosa. Classification (NCBI taxonomy): domain Eukaryota; kingdom Fungi; phylum Basidiomycota; class Agaricomycetes; order Polyporales; family Gelatoporiaceae; genus Obba; species Obba rivulosa. The sequence continues at coordinate 117,201 of KV722388.1, read as the reverse complement.
GCCGAATTAGTGTATGCAATGAGAAAGAGGAGACGTGCCCACCCTAAACATAAGAATCTGCTGCACGCCAAGAACCCATGCCCTCCAGCGATCGTCAGGCACTCCGACGCGCTTGGTATCACGTATCTCAATGCCGTGCAGCGGATAGTCCGAGGGCAGTTTCAGCGTGAGCTCGAGCTGATGCTCGTCCACGGCGTACGACAACGTGACCTCGTTGACGGCATTTGCGACTTTGACGACCGTGTTGTCGGTGAGCTCAGCAGCTGTGTCTGGGTTCTTCACCTGGTCTAGCTCGGCCTTTACAATGGCTGGCGAGAGATGGCTTGAGGTGTACGTTGTGACGGCACTGTGGAGTTGACGATCTCGGCAGTCGAGTAGCCAACTGCGGACGAGGGAGGGAACAACAAGAAGCGCTCTGTAATAGACATGCGCGGCGAGAAGCTGTAGACTTAGACGAGATTCAAACGTATACGCTGCACTAGGTCAATGGTTGAAATCGCTATCTAGAATGAAATGCTCACATTCCAAGTAGAACTCGTCGATAGACCAGATGTCCAGCTTGAACGCTTTCGATATACCTTCATAGAGCCCAAGTAACGTGAAGATTGTTGGAAGCAAGTAATCGGAAACGAGGGAGAGATCTCGCAGTTGGTCTATATAGCCTGACTTGACTTTGAGAGACTGCAACAACTCGTAAGTACACGCATGACCCGAGCTCAGGATGCTTACTGCATTCGCGAACAGATCGAACGCCACCATCCAGCCCAGCAGGTAACCGAAGAAATCCTATAATACAGTTCAGTCAGGGACTGGCGCGTGATGAATTGGACATACCTGGTGATTCCTGTCAATGCTGCCATCTAGATTGAGATATCGCTGCAGAATATCTATGAGCTCTGCGGGAAGCTCAGGCTTCATGGTCGCCTCCGAATCAACTGCAGCCTCAATGACCATGTATTCTGTGTACTTCCTGGCAGATTCGTGCAGAAGCTGATAGGCCATCTTTTGCACCTCGGCAGAGGTGTCCCTGACTAGATGGCACATCTATCTACAAAGTCAACTCAAGTACCATGTTCAGACAGTGCATTACTTGCCTTCGGGAGAGTAGTCTCGTCAATGAGGGTGTTTGGCAAATCTTGCACGATCTGTAGCGCCAGTTCACGGCAGACCGAAAGCGGAGTGGAGGCCCGGTCAGTGTCTATATCGGCTGCTCTGAGCAATGGATGTCTGGATCTCAACCCGGCGACGTACCTGGTTTAACTGCAACTAGATCCCTGACGTACAGTAGATTAATGATTTGCCGTTTTTCCCATACCGCACGGAGAGCCCTGTTCGTCGATGCCAAATCCTGCACAGCGATGGTCAATCGCAATGTCCTCTCCAGAGTCACCAACGTGGAGGACTCCGCGAGCGACGAGTTCTATGCTGCAAGGTCAATCAAACGCACTGGCCATAAGCGTCAAAGGTACTACCTCGAGATTGTTCTCCATGACATCGAATATCAGATCCCAATGTGCTCCAGGCACGCTCTGCAAGATCGGTGCAAGATGGATGAGCACCAGAGTCAACTCACTCTCCACTTCCTCATCGATGTCCTCGTCGGATGCAATCCACTGCTGGCACGCCTTGACGAGGTTGACAGCGCGGTGCTCCGGGAGGAAGACGACATCCGACTCAGGGTCGGGAGCAACGGCAGCCAATCTGCGCAAGAGCCACAGCCCGTCCGTATTTGCGCGCGAGGGGCGCACGCCGAGCACCTCGGCCGCAAGCTCGTTGCGGTAACGATCCAAGCGGGCCGGTTCGGGTGCATAGCGCGTTACTGAGAGTGCGATGGCAAGCGAAGTCTGCGGGGCTAAATGTGCATTTGATTAGTCAGTGCATGCAGGAACAGAGTGGTCCTCACCTTGCTTCTCAATCTTCCTCGCAAGCAGAATCCACTGGTCTGCCTCCTCCTTCGTGGAACCGCTCAGCACATGCTGCAGCACTGTACGCAGGATCCGAGATTCCCGAATGGCGTCCTCGCGTTTGCCATGTTCGACAAGATCATACACCGCTTTCCCTGCATCATCCAGAGTCTCCGATTTCCCAGCCAGAATAGCATTGACGACGGCCGCGTGCCACCCATCTTCCTGCATAGACGACAGCAGATACGTCGTCAACTGCTGGATCTTGCTGATCAGCTCCTTCAGCACCGCCTTCGAGGCATGAGACCAGAAGAGGGGACTCTGCACATATGGGACATTCAGCCACTCGTCTGCATAGAGTCCGAATGCAAGCAGATGGCGGAGTATCCACATGTTCTCCTTCGCAGCGTGCCGTGCAGTCGCGAGGTGCCGGACCATGGTGCCCACTACACGAGCATATTGCGAAAAACCGACAATGTCGAACGCCGGGTTCTTGACAAATTCCGGTTCATATAGCGAGAGCGGGGGAACAAGTGGATCGATGACAGCCAGGCTTGCATCGAGAGGAACCGAGGGGAGTCTGTCGAGCATCGCGTCGAGCTCGCTCCTCGGAGGGAAGATATCTGATACCAGATCGACACGCAGTCCGGACAGGGGTTCGTTGAGCATTCGCAAAATTTGCTCTGACCTATACAGCGCAAAGCCATTAGCAGCGACCGTGCATAATGGAGCTGCACGAGCTCACGTCGGCAGGGCTTTGCAATCCATCAACAATTCACGCAATCTCTGCTTGATGACCACCGTGACGACCTCCCGTGTCTCCTCTTGCGCCTTCGCCATCCACGCCTCCCAGAGTCCCCGCGCGGCGTTAATCTGCTGCAGGCCCACGAACAGGTACTGCGGCACGAGGTGCGCAAAGAGGAACATATCAGGCATGACGGACGTCAGCGCGATCTCTGCACCGGTCGAGGCGGACTCGTCCCCGACCACGGCCTGGACGAGCTCGATGGGCACGTCAAACGCCTTGAGGGACACGGAGGCATCGCGTAGCACGCCCTGCAAGTGCAGCGAGAACGCCGAGCAGATGCTCTGTACGAGGCCTTCGAAGCAGCTGTCCGAGATGAAGAACCCTGTGGCACGTCGCGTCAGTCGTCAGCCGTGCCCACCCAGAAGGCCACCTACTCGGCAAGCACAGAACCCTGCGCAGCAATGTCGCCTCGGGCGTCATCTCCGGACCTGCAAGCACCTCCGCGAGCAGGGCACCAGCCGCCCCGTCCAGAGGACCGGTGGCCCCATTCAAATATTCGGGCAAGCGTCGCTGCTCGGCCGCATCAAGCAAGGCAGGAAGCACTGCGTTGAAATCTTCCGGATGTGAACCGACCAACGCAAGGACTTCCGACCAGATCTTCGTGCCGCGGTCTGGATCGTGGCGGTGCGTAAGGTAGACATACAGAAGGGCGGGCGCGATGTGGAGGAGGCGTTGGATGTGGCGCTCAATCGTTGCGTCAATCTCCTGTAGATCACTGATTGAGCGCCTCTAGCTCTTGATTTTGGCGGCTGACATACCTTCGCGAGGTCCGGATCGCTGAACACCGCGCCGCCGAACATGTCGAGGATCGCCACGAGCGACGTGACTCGCGCCGGGGTGGGGTCCTCCTCTGCCTGGAGCATCTTCTTACACTGTTCTATGACGCCCTGGATGATCTCGCTCACGAGGGTCTTCGTGGCGAGTTCCGCGGGCGAGCCTGGCTCGAAGTGCTCGAGGAAGACCTGGAGGAGCGTCGAGACGAGCGGGGAGACAGCTGAGTCTTCCGAAGTCACCTGGGCCTTGATGCATTGCGAGAGGGCGGCCCATGCGGCATGGAAGAGACCTTATGATTGATGGGTATTGACCGGGTTTTGAGAGAGGCGAGAACTTACTTTCATCCAGCTGCAACAAGGACTTAAAGAATTGCGCCAAATTGACTCCAGCTACTTTACCATCCACCTTAAGTCTTCCCGAACTGAGCTCCTCCCACACCCGCATTACCTGCTCCTCAAGCAGCTTCGCAGAAAACTCGCTGGGTGCAGATGCCTCAGCCGCCCGGCCCGCAGGCGACCCACTCATTAGCAAGGCCGTGTCCACCGGTGTGCTCTTGAGAATGCGCCTAATGAGGAACACAAGGCATTCCGAGAGTGACGACAAGAATGCGGCAGACGCTGCAGTCCTGTCGAGCGAACTGAGCGCGCGCCCGTCCACAGCGGCCCAAAACGAGGCCAGGATGTCGGCAATCGGTGTGGATGAGGAGCTTGCGATGATCTGCCAAGTAATCTGGCATTAGTAACACAACTATGCAATGTCATCGAATAGCATACGGAAGCGGGGATAGTAGAGAGGATGATCAGGACAGTCGGGTACCCCTGCACTGGCGAACCTGAGCAGCCAAGCTCGAGGAATCGCAGGAACTCGCGATATGCATGCGATGGGCCCGTGGGCTTTTTCTCTGCCTTCTTAGGTGCATCTTCGTCTTCGTCCTCATCAGAGCTGGATTCCTCGTCCGTCTCGTGCCCGTCATCTTCCCGCTCGAGTTCCCAGCACATCGAGTACTCTGCAATGTAGAAAGTTAGAGGTGTGTGACACAGGAGGAAGAACAATATTAGACCTCTGAGGAAGGTGAGTAATGGCTGCCACATTGTACTCCTGACGTTCAGATCGGGCTCGATCCACGCAGAACGTAAGATAGCACTGCTGAGAATGGGCACGACAGGCTGAAGGTTATCTGTGGACATTTAAAATACTATACGCTGTGTGAGAGATCACACATACCCTTGCTAGCACGAAGGAGCGTCTGAACCAAAGCCCAGGCCGCACGTCGCACGCCAGGCTGGTTAAATCCAAATGCCTCAATCCGGATGAAGGGCGGGGTCTTCGCGTGGTATAGCGCAGACCACAGCACAGCATTGTTGAACGGTCGGAAGTCTTCGGGTTTTATTGCATTCTGCTCTGTACGGGCACCTACCACGGGGAATAAGTAACAATTAAAAAAGGGTATGGGGCCACGTACTCAGGACCCACACTGCCGCTTGGAGAGCCCCAATGCGCAACCGCGCCTTGCGATCCTGCTCGTTCTCTTCCTCCTCATCCGGCTTTGCCCGCGCAACTGGCTCCTCGTCCTTCGGGCGCTGCGTAGGTCGTGCGCCGCCCTTCCGTGCTAGTGGGGGCAGGGGGACCTCAGGCTGAGGCGGATTGACGTATAGATATACCTCAGTCGGATCAAGAATCGTTCTGTAAATGAATTCCCAGAGGGCCGGGAGAAGGCTCCCGTTTAGGACGAGCTTGACGGACTGAAAGGAGCTCCCGGGGAGGGAGACAAAGGTGTTCCAGGACTCGCGCGCATAGGAGGAGACTTGCTTGTCCACGTCGTGGGCAGCAAGACACCAGGAGCCGAGGATGAACTCGGCGTCGTCGGGGGTGGCTACTTCGCGTAGATGGAAGAAGATTTGGTCCCGAAGCGTGCCGGAGAGGTGTAGCAGGGATGTGTGAAGCCCGACAGCGAGCAGCCGGATGCGGCGGGATGGGTGCAGAAATAATACAGGCACATGGTGCAACTGTTGGGAGTCAGCAGAAATTACAGTATGCCAGGGCAGCTAGCACGCACCCAGACAGGGATCGTGTCTACGAGCGCGTCGAGCAGCCCGCTCTCCGGACTCTCACTTCTTGCTTTCTCTATCCAGCCCGTTTGGAGCTCTTCCAGGGCTCTGTGTTTCGTGACCGAATCCTTCTTCGCTAGCCTCCGCAGCACCACGAGGAGGTCGGGCGGCAGCCGCTGCGCGATGCCGAGGGTGTCGAGCGGGTCGGGCTGGACAGGCGCAGGCCTGATAGGGGGGACGTATATCTTTTTCCTGGGCTCCTTTCCTTTCTTCTTCTCCTTGCCCTTGGGCTTCTTCTCCTTCGGGATCGAGGGCTCATCAGGTTGCCCGGCGGCGCCTGCAGCCTTGCGCGCGTGTTTCTTGCGCGTTGCGGACGACGCGGACGACTTTCCCTTCGGTGCCATGTCGGCTGGAGAGAACTGGGCAGTGTTCGAGGATGGGGTGAGTGGTCGGGATGAAAGTGGCGAGGAGCTTTGTGCTCGCTCGGCTTGTAGCGGCTTGTGCGCGGTCAGATCTGGCACGCAGATCTGAGCCGTTTCGTCATTCCCCGCGCCTGCAGCTCGGCTAAACCCCGGCGTAACCGCTTCGAGCAACGCCTCCTCGACTCTGCCCGCCAGCATGTCTGGGCAAGGTATGTCGTCTTCCGCAGAGTCGCACGCAGGCAGTCACAAGTCTGATCTCCACAGGACAAACCCAGTATGCGGCAGCATCGCGCGTGCCGCTGATCAAATCGCCCAGTCTGCGTGTGCCCCGACCCGTGAGTGCCAGCCGCAATCTACGCCTCCGTATGCAACGAGACAGTTCTGCCAGGTCGAACTGCCGCCAGACATTCACCCTCTCCCCGACAGCGTGACAGCCTACGTGCGTCCCCGACATTTCCCCTCGTCCAATCTTCTGATCTCCGTCGCAGTTCGTCTACCCCTTCACCCTCGAGCCACACGTCCTCACGCTCGAGCAATCCCGACGCACCGCGCTCGCCGCGCACGCGGCACGGCGCGAGGCATACCTAAAGGCGCGCGAGGACGAGAAGGCGCGCCGCAAGCGCGAGGCGTTGCACCGCATCGCCCCCGGCTTCGAGCCCGCCGCCACGCCGCTCGTCCCCGTCAAGCGCGTCAGCAGCGTGCCAAGTCCCAGTGCGGGGTCAGTGTTGGACGTGGCGGGTGTGGACGCGGCGAGACACGACACAGGACACCAGAGGTCGAAGAGCGTCATGGAGGATCTGGTTGATCAGCTTGCAAAGTTGGATGGCGGTGGGTCTGCGCCTTGACATGTTCACTGCTATATATTCTATGTAATATGCACATACACGCTATGCACATCGATATATACCCACTCTCTAAACCGTGGTGGACTTTCAAGTCATCGCATAACAGTGGTGGTATCTACGACAAGTTGCCTTCACCACACTCGCCCCTCCCTGAACTAAACCTCTGCCAAGAAAGGACACTGCTTGCCTATACAAACGATCTTAACGCCCACCCACATGGCGAAATGCCTTCTGAACGTCGCGACTTGACGTGCGTTCAACGAAGGCGAGTGCTGAAACGAGTACTATACTTCCACATATAAATCGATCGTTGCGGCCCAGGGAAGCCAGAAGGCACCATGCTCATGCACTACGAGTCGTCGTATCGTTCGAATTGGAGATGGACCACTCTCCGATGAGGGGGCACCTCAAAGTACCAAGAGGATTGTGCTCCTTGCCATCCTATCAACACCTTCGCTCGCTTCTAAGCAACCACAAACGGCCCTCAGAACATCTCGGCAAAAGACTCAAATGCTTCCAGACACCAGACTGAACAGAAAATCATCCAAACTGGATCAGAGGCCGAGGTAGCGAGAGAGGAGCGACGGAAAGAGTGCACTACTACCAACACAGCGCGAAACTTGACACCGTGGGCATCAATTAAATGGCCTGACCCAGAGTATCTCGTGGCTACTGAAGAGTCCGAGTGTGTGTACTTAGACCTAAGGTCGGCCAGCCCGAGTATATCTTAGACCACTGAGCTCATGTCGAGTCCGTCCGAGTTATTGTGGAGTGCATGTTGAATTCGGGTACATTCTCAATGTCTCAGCTTGGCCGAAGCAAGGGCGGGCTAATCATCTGCGATCAGTACTCATGTCATGATCAGCATATATGGCCTGGGCCATCGGGTGAATGTGATGCCCACAGTAGTGGTGTGAGTCGGGTCTTGCGACGTGCATCATCGCAGAACGGTATGGTGATACAGCGCATTACCTACGATAGGCCCAGTATAAGTCATAAATCGGTCAGCAACGGAGACTACGAGCAGCGAACATAGCAATACAGTAAAGTAACCGTGAGCAACATAGAACTAGCAGCCTCAGAGATCGATCATCAGTAAGCAGTCAATATCCCGCCTGTCGCCCAAGATACTGCAGGGTATCGTCTATTGCAATCTGCACAAGTATGTCCTCAATCATCCGGGGTCAAGGCCCTCGCCTTGCGCCTCCCGCTCTTCCTCACTTGCTGTTTGATCCGTTCCTGAACGCGCCCCAGATTGAACGCGCATTCTCAATTGGCTGGCCATGAGGCACGTACCTTCGCCTTTGTCCGCGCACTCCGCCCCAGCTTCTCCACAGGCTTGTCCTCTTCAGCTGCCTCGCTTGCAGGCCGCCGCTCCTGCTCGTCTTCATTGTTCGAGCCTGCCTCTTCTTCCTCTTCCCCGCTTGATTCCGCAGACTCGTCCTCGTCAGACGAGCTTGCTCTGCGCCGTTTTGCAGGGGCGCGGGAACGTCTACGGAAATTGACAGACATTAGCGACAGGGCTGAAACAAGTAACATTGAATGCGTACTTGGCGTGCCCGTTCGTTTTGGGGGCAGCTTTGCGCTTCCCCGTCGTCTTTGCTTCTGCCTTTTGCTTTTCCTGCGTGAGAGCATCGATAGTCAGCATAACTGTTGCATGAAAACCAGATAGACGCGAGTTTGAGATAACACACCTTCGCCTCAGAAGGTTTCCTCTCCTTGTGCTGCTCCGCGAGCCAGGTCAGCGTTTTCTCGGGAAGATACACCGTCTTCAGGATCTACCAGCCGCCCCATCATCAGCCAACACCCTATAGGCGCAGAAATTCATAACTCACTTGATTTGCCGCTTCCGCGTTCGGTAACGGCCGCAGGATATCAGGCGGCAAGCGTACTTTGCCTGGATAACTCTCGAGGCTCCACGAGTGCGCCTTGGCCCGGACCTTGATCAGATGTTGAGCCAGCTCGCTCACAGCGTACAGATTCTAGGAGGCAGGTGAGCGATCCGGACGTAGCAGCAGCATAAAATACGGTGCATACCTCGCTGAACGTATGCGACTCCGCATCTCGTACAGTCTTTGCCTTCATCGCGAGGTGGTATAGAAGCGCGATGTTTTCTGCCGTCGCTACGAGGTCGAGGAAGAAGTCGATGTACCTGGAGAGCTCTAGGTAAGCGGAGTGGAGTTGAGGACGTAGTTGAGGCGTACTTGGCAATGTCTGGCAAGCTCTCCTCACTGACTGAGAAGTCTGGGTGATGCGCGAGCAGGTGCAAAAAACGGATGAAGTTCATGTCGAAGCTTGCCAATCGGAGCTCTGTATTACATTAGTTTGTCACTGTCTTCGCAGAGAAGATTGGTGGCTTTGACTCACGCTTTGACATTGCACGCTGTGCATAGACAACGTATGCCTTCGTCTGTACAAACCAATTAACAAATTTACAGGGATATCAGAGAGATGATCTACTTTATTTTTCACGTCGGCCTCGGGATCATGTACGGACAAGAAGGGTATCATATTAAATTGCGGTGGTAGCTTGCGCACCGACAGAAGCGCAACAAGTTTAGTCACGAACTTGATGCGAACGCAATAAATAGGATCCTGAAGGGTATCGTTTCGGCATCTGACCCAGTCACATTCATCATATATGTTACGTACCTGGATGATGATGGCTAGCGGAACAAAATGTGGCATAATGTCGGCGAAGTATACGTTGACGGTAGATAGATGTAGCAACGAAGTCGCAGCCTGCAGTCTCATGCGGCACTTGGTGCGCGGACTGAGATATGGTCATTAGACATCCCTATGAATTAGGACTCTCATACTTACTCGCCATGCGCATCCGCACTTAGTGAACCAGCATTACGGAGCAGCGTCGTAAACATCTTCAAAACCGGTTTGGCAATGTCACGCGCCGTGTCCGACTTCGCATGTGCAAGGCATCGGTTTCGGCACACCTTCAGCGCGAGTATCTTCGCTTTAAGCTCTGGCCACATTTGCGCATCCTCAACCCACTCTTCATCCGTGTCCATCTGGAGACACAATTAGCAAACAGACTATTGAGATAGGTTAGGACTTACAACATCGGCTGAACTGCTGGTCATGAGGACCTGCTTAAGCAGAAACGCCATGAGATCTTCGCTCTTTTGCTCGAATGCGTCCGAAGCTCGCAGCGCAAATTGAGCGAGTACTGCAACATGGGCCACGAGAGTCTCGGGAGCGGCTTCCTGAAGGTTGTCGGCAATGGTCTGGTACGAAGGAGTTAATTAGCCACTTTGGAATCGACGAAATGCATAGTTCACTGACTTCAACGACTTGGCCACAGAGCTCCTCAGCATTCCTCAGCGCCGCCAGCAGCCGCGCCGCGAATTTCGCATGTCTTACATTCGAGCCGCGAACGTACCGCATGACCCTCTCCACAGTCCGCCTAGCCCAACCAAAACATCAAAGCCCACTCAACAGTCACTTTAGCCCACTCACTTATCGATGGGCGCCAATTTCTCATCCCAAGTTGCCGCGGCCGCAAGCGCCTGCAACGCCACTTCAACGAGACGTGCGTTTCGCTCGTCCGCAATTGCCTTCGCAAGCTCGCTCATGTGACTCTTGTGTACTGCTGGGCAATGCTTAGAAACGAACGTCATCCATATTTGCGCGTGGTGCGCAATAAGATCCGCCTGGCTCGTCCCTGCGCCCTCGCCCTTCTGTATGCGCTTGACAAGCGTGGGTATTGAGGATTGGTTCACAATTCGTAGGCTCGCGCGTCGCAGGAAGATGGTCATTGTCGGGACGATGGAGGCCGAGGACTGTTCTAGACGTCGGAAGAATTCAGTCTGAAGAGGACGAGAGTAAGGTATTAGTCGAAGCACTTCAGGTCTTAATCAGCCCGGTGAGAGGCTCAGGAGAATGAGTACTGACTGATGCTTTCACCAGACTTTTGAGATCGGTCTGTGTATCCATGCATGTTTTGAGCAGTTTGTAGAGCCTACTCTCATTGAGCTTGGCGAATGCGCGTAGATCGTCGACGGCCTTCTGAGGATCTGGAAATTGCGCTATAATACACACCGTCACGCGTCAGTGCTACTGCAAGATAAACAGGATGGCGATTCGAGGGCATACAGGCAATGCGTTTGATTGATCCGGTCAACTCTTCTGCGATGGCTTCCTCGTTCTCATCAATGATGCCTCCCTGTACGAAACGGTTAGCATGCATCGCTTGTATCTTGGATAAATAACGAACGTTGTTCTTGACGCAGGCTTCCACAAACTTCTCATAAGGTGTCGGCCGGCTGATAAGACCAACGGCTGATCAGCTGACTTATCCGGGTTGCACTTGTGGAGAATCCGACTATAGAATATACATACACTGCCTTCACGCCGGAGAAACTGAGTAGTGCATTGATCGCTGTCTCATCCAGGTATTTCATTGTGAACAATAACCGATCTGTCCAAGCTGTTTCGTCGACCTCGCTACCCTTTGCACTTGTGGATGGCAGAGAAGGTAGAGGAAAGATATAATCGGCGAGCACCTGCTCTGAAACCGCTCTGTAATAGATGAGAACTCGTTGCTTCAGAAATGCAGCACTTATGTATACTGACTTGACTTCCGCAGTTGTAGACGCCATCTGTAGAATAGTCTGGGGTATCCAAGAGAACTGTTTTACAGCCGCCGGCTCGTTGTCTTCACTGGATCATATATGAGATCATGCTGAGCGAAACCGAATGACTCGTACTGACATTTCTGGATAGGCAAGACTGTAGAGACGTCCCACGGCGTTCATTGCCTCTACTCGAACGTGGTGCTAGTGAAAGTTAGTATGCAGGTTCACGATACCATGGCAAGTGACTGATGATACCTTCTTATCAAGCCCTCGCCCGGCCACAGCACGCAACTGATTCTCAGAGACGTGATGCAATGCAGTTTCATAGTCGAGCTGAGAGTACAGTTTGCATACAGCAGCTCGAATCTTGTCGTCGGGATCGAATAGCTTCTGTTGTAAGGTCTCTGGAGTTTCAATGCGATCAGAAACGGTCTTAAGAGCCACTAGTTATAATACCTTCGATCGCGTCGCGGACCTCCGAATCTGGCAAGTTAACAAGCACCCCCTTGGCGGCTTCGACAAACGTCAGCCTCACAACAGAGGCTTTATCATTCTTCCTGAGCAACCAGACATTCCATGTCGTCGGATACTTCTTCATGAAGTCTGCGCCACCCTTATCTGCGAACATCTCACCGAGCACCTGTGTAGCCATCACGCGTATCTGGTTCTCCTCGACCCGTAATTCCTCTTCCAGCTGCGGAACGACGTTGTGGAGTAGCGACGGACAAGATCGGTTGAGCTGCTTGATCAGGTCGTGCGCCTTGCGGACCTCCTCGAATTCCTCGTCCCGCGAATGCAGCACAATGATGTCGGTGAAGTACTGGCACACATGCCGCTGCAGCTTGTCTGCCGTCGCGTTGCATACCTGCACTGCGAGACGGTACGCGGGCTGTTCCATCCTTGCGTTCTTGTCCATGAACTGAGCCATGAGGATCTCCAGCACCTCTGATGGTAGGCTTTGGCACTCGTCGATCAGTGCGATTAGGATGTCCGCCATGAACAGCTCGATCTTCTTCGCCAAGTCGCGTCGGACAAGTCCAAAGAAGTCCCGGAATATCTCGACCATAAGCTCGTCTGCATTCGGAAGATCGCATACGAGCACCACGCTCTTGACCGTCGAGAGCGATTCGAGCAAATGAAAGTATTCGTTGTAGTATGGAGAGTCGGGGCCCTTGAGACCAGTTGATAGTTGTCGGAAGAAGAACTGGAAGATGTCTCTGAGTTCGTTGTGGGTATATGGGGCGTCTGGGGCATAGAGTCTGAGGAGGTCCGCGAGACAGCACGCAACGTACGCCTTCACGCCACGGTCCTTGTGGAGGAGGATGGAGGTGTTAATGAGCTCCTTGCGGACACTGGACAGAGAGCCGACATCGACGTGCTCTTGGTCCATGTCAGCGAGCTCGGTATGGAGCGTCTTGAGTTTCTTGAGCAATGCATCGGTCGAAAGGCCCTTCCCAACGAGCTTTTCATGGAACTTGAGTTTCTTCGGACTCGGTTGTCCAGCAGTGCGTGTTTGGGCCACCATCGTGGCGAGTAACGAGGAACAAGTCTCGCTCGTCGCCGGGCGCGTCGCGCGTTATTTGGCCATATTTTACGCGTCACTGCTTGGTCCCGCCACCTCAGGCTCTAACTCTAAGTAGCAGATTTCAAATCTCGAGCCATATATTCCCTCTTCTTGCTGTCCAAGATGCCCCCGCTCGGTATGCCAGCAAAACGAGCACTCCCACCGAAGGAGTCGTCGCTGTTCAAGGAGCTTCTCAACTTATATGAGACTAGGCAGCTCAAGAAGGGTCTCAAGACCGCTGACCAGATTCTGAAGAAGTTCCCCGAGCATGGAGGTATGCTATACTTGTTGTGTACACACCCTCACAGACTGAACCAATGATCCTATGCACCAGAAACTCTATGTATGCGGGGTCTTATCCTCACACACATGGGCAAGCGGGAAGAGGGACTGGAGCTAGTTAAGAAGGGTGTGCGCTTGGACCTGACATCACACATCTGCTGGCACGTCTTCGGTCTCATACAGAAGGGCGAGAAGAACTACGAGGAGGCACTCAAGTCGTACACCCAGGCCCTCAAGTTCGACAAGGTGCGCAATGTGAGGTCCCTCCGTGGTCGCCGGACCCATCGCATGACTGCTTGTAGGAAAACCTGAATATCCTCCGGGATGCAGCACACCTGCAGACGCAACTGCGCATCTTCGACGGTCTCGTGGAGACCCGGCATACGCTTCTTAAGCTTCGGCCGGCGCTGCGACAAAATTGGATCGGACTGGTAGTGGCGTATCATCTGAACGGCAACCTGAAGGAGGCGCGGACCGTCCTGGAGAACTACGAGGCAACACTGAAGGTATGTTTATCGTTCCGAGCGAAACGGCACATTTCCACATGCATATACAGAACGTTCCAGATTACGACGTAGAGCACTCCGAGACCCTGCTATACCACGTCCGTCTGCTTGAAGAGCTCGGGGAATACGAGGAGGCCATCTCATTCCTGGATTCCAACGCAAAGTCGAGGGCTATCATTGACCGTATCGCCATCATGGAATTCCGAGGTACCTTACCAGCACCTCATGCACCGTTTCAGACGCTAATTGCTGCCCCCTCAGCACGGATATTAAGCAAGATGTACTCTGAGGACGCAGAGCACACCTGGCAAGCATTGATCGAGCAGAACCCCGATTGCTATGACTACTACAGGGGCTTCCTGTCCAATCGTGGGGTCGACCTTGGTAGGCGTCTCACTTGTACGGCTGTGCACGATCAATTCTCACTCAGCACCAGACGCCGTCACCGACGACACCCGGAGCAAAGCGTTAGAATGTTTGCGCGAATTCTCCACGCAATTACCGCGTGCGAACGCGCCGCGACGTCTGGCACTGAACGTTGCGCTCGGTAGGTACGCTCATGCGTGATGTACGCTCAGTAGCTTATCCATGACACAGGCGATGAATTCAAGGAGCTGGCGGAGCCGTACCTCCTGTCGGCGCTAAGGAAGGGCATCCCGTCGTTATTTGCAGACATCAAGGCCCTCTACTCAGACGTGGGGAAACGACAGATCATCGAGGAGATTGTTGAGGCCGAGCGGCAAAGATCAGAGCATCCCCCCGACGCATCGTCCACTGAGCCGTCTACCTACCTCTGGACATTATACTTCCTCGCGCAGCACTATTCCTCTCTGTCTCAGCATGCGCGTGCGCTCTCGCTACTCGATACCGCGCTCATGCACACGCCTACGCTTCCGGAGCTGTACATGTTCAAGGCGCGCGTGCTGAAGCGGAGCGGGGACCCGTTCAATGCAGCGCGCGCGATGGACGAGGCTCGTCTGCTCGACCTGCAGGATCGCTTCCTGAACACCAAGTGCGGTAAGTACAGGCTGCGGGCAGGTCTCGTGGAGGAAGCCAGCGAGATTTTCGCGCTCTTTACCAAGGTAAGCTCGAGCATGTTTTGGGCCTGGCAGTATGCTTACGTTTGGATCAATGTCTCTGCCAGAAAGATGCAGCGAGTCCGGGTGCGGACCTGGAAGATATGCAGTCGCTGCTCTTCCTTACTGAGGAGGCCGACGCGCATCTGCGGAACGGCAACCTCGGGCTGGCGCTCAAGAGGTACCTTGCGATACAGAAGGTTCGTGCTTCCGATAGCATTTTATGCTAATTGTGGACTTGGTGTGGCTAATTGCCACTGCTAGGTCTTCAGCGATTTTGAGGACGATCAGTTTGATTTCCATGGCTACTCCTTACGCAAATTCACCATAAACCCATATCTCGGGTGAGCATGAGTAATTACTCCGTCCTTAACGACAGTCTGATGAAAGGGTGTCCATCTAGTTTGATCCAGTGGGAAGACCGTCTCCGCTCGCACCGTACATATGTCCACTCTGCAATCATAGCTTCTCAGGTAGCCGTACTTCGCACAAGTCTCCATGCCTACGCTGACAACCCGTTCAGATACTCGTTCGGCTGCACGATGACCCTTCTCTTGCCACGGCGTCGACAGCGACAGGTATGACCACCTCGGCGTTGCTCTTGGTGTAGTCTGAGATTGAGTGTTGAGCGCTCTCTATATAGCCAATCTGACAGATGCCGAGAAGAAGGCAAAGAAGAAGGCGAAGAAAGCAGCGCAGAAGGTGCAAGAAG
Organism: Obba rivulosa; assembly: GCA_001687445.1. Classification (NCBI taxonomy): domain Eukaryota; kingdom Fungi; phylum Basidiomycota; class Agaricomycetes; order Polyporales; family Gelatoporiaceae; genus Obba; species Obba rivulosa. Next base: position 101,668 of record KV722388.1, on the reverse strand, counting down.
AGAGTAAAAAAGGTAGCGCCAGACTTCAGCCTTTAATACTTCTTGGATTTCTCACGGCCGCGTTCAAGCTGCCGGGAGCACTGCGAATGAAGACAAGGGCTTGGAACCTGGCCCCGCGAAGGATGATGATCCTGATGGTATCAAACTCCTGCAGGCACCAGAACCGCTTGAACGTGCCGCAAAAATGCTGCAGCCGTTGCGAACGCTCGCTGCGGACAATATCGATGCATGGATCGCCATCTACGATGTTTCAATACGACGGAGTACGTCCCTCCATTCCACGGGCATCCCGAGCGGACCACTGACAACGTATATAGAGAAGTACGTGCAAGCGGTGAAGGCATTAGCCGCAGCTCGTGCTCTCCAACCAGGCCATCCCGAATTACATGTTCGATTGATACACTGTAAAAGCACGGGTGCGATGAGTTTATTTCTCTCTACGCCGATCATGACGTTCAATGATATTGTTGCGTAGTTTCATCTCTCCCTGAACCGTTAGCGGCTCCAGCTGGGCCCGTCGTGATCGCAACCATCACGAAGCTCGTTCCAGACGAACAATCTCTGGAGCTGTTCAACTCTCAATACCTGCAACAGCATTCCGGTAACGCACGAGCCACCCTCGCTGCTTCGAAGGCATCACGACAGTTGCAAGCTTCCCTGGAAGAGGTCGAAAATACCCTCTTTACCGCCTTGAACCCGGACGTGGAGCTCGATATCAAGGTATTCGGCCTTTCCATGAATACCTTGCTATGCTGTATTGACTCTCGCGCGCGCAGACTGCTGTAGACGTGCTCGCATTGCTGAAGGAGATTCAGTCCAGTCGCGCAGAGGAGTTCCGAGCGGCTTGTGACGCCAAATTCGAGCTGGCCACCATCTTCAGGCCCGCTAACGAGCTCCCCGCGCTACGTCGAATAGCGCTTGAGGCTGACCTTACAAGCGTAGACGCCGAAAAGCAGGAAGTTCTCAGTTAATGCTTTGCTGGATGCCATGTTGTCATAGATTGTATGATGCTCTTACAATGCTCAAGTCCATATCTTTTCCCTGTGCGCATTCGCAACAGGATGGTAAAGCTATTCTACTTGTTCAGTCGGTTGGCCGAGACGCCGGGCCACATGCCAGGACTGCCGCCACCGCCGGTTGTAGCGGAGATTGAACCTTATCTTGTGAACTGGCCGCCACTTCGGAGACTTCCGGTCCCGCAGGCCTCAAGCTACTGTACGCCAAAATCTCGTCAACGCCGCCGCCGACAACGAAATGGTCAACATCCCCAAGTGAGTGAACCTATGATCGTGCACGAGACCTTTGTTGATGGAGTTGGGTCGTATTCAGGACCCGCCGGACCTGTGAGTTACTTCCGGGGCGCGAATAGTTTGCGGAAGAGATACTGATGGGGAACCCGTAGACTGCAAGGGCAAGCAGTGCCGCAAGCACACGTGCGTTGCGTGTGTTTCTTGTCCTGAAGACTATGCTAAAAATCCGCACTTGCAGGCCCCACAAGGTGACGCAGTACAAGAAGGGCAAGGACTCGTTGGCGGCTCAGGGTAAGCGCCGTTACGACCGCAAGCAGTCGGGTTACGGTGGTCAGACCAAGCCCGTCTTCCACAAGAAGGTGCGAAGCGCGATGCATTGGGATACCGCGCGGAACGCTGATCGAATATAAACGGAAATGTAGGCGAAGACGACCAAGAAGATCGTGCTCCGGCTAGAGTGCACTGCGTGCAAGTACAAGATGCAGCTCTCGCTCAAGCGCTGCAAGCACTTCGAGCTCGGTGGCGAGAAGAAGACCAAGGGTGCCGCTTTGCAATTCGTGCGTATCCTTGATATGATTCTACGAACTACTCCTAACACGCGAACGCTTTCCAGTAAATTACTCCCGCTGTATCACGTCCTCCTTCCTCTCGCCCTCTCGTTGTCTGTCTTGTCTTGTCTGCTCGCACACGCTTTATGTGATATGCACCCCTACCATGCCCATGCAATGTCACAGAGGTTGTAACACTTACTGCCTGATGCTCTGCATACCCTAAAATGATTGCGCTTGATGCACTGCTCCCGGGTCTCCTTGTTCTGAACACTTGTACGGCATCCGTCGCTCGTATCACTCAGGCGACTACCATGAGGATCCAGGAAGGTATCATTGCTGCTACAGCGTACACAGAAAGGATACAACAGGTATAATGATACAGCGCAGCTGATCGCGCTGCACAGATACATAACCAGCTCAAGACTTTGTCGCTCCTAAGAGGCCCACTCCCGCGCGGGTCGCCCACTCCTGAATAGTCTCCATGATCTCCGCCGTCTTCTGCAGCCTGTGCGCGACGTCCGTCCAGATCGCGTTGTTCTGGTCAGTCAGCTTCTGATCGACCTCGTCCTTCAGCTCTGCCATCTGCGGAGTGAGGTGCGTGCGGAGATGCTGTGTGACCATGTTCAGACTGTACTGGATGACCGCATTCGTGTCCATCACCGGCGGCGCCGGGCGTGCCATGTGTTCGCTCATTGCGTGCGTCACCGCGCGCAGTCCGTTCTCGACGCGTTGCATGCACTCGTCCTCGCGTGATTTCATCTGAAAAAAACGGCGGTTACACAACAATGCGGCCACAGCGTGGAGGATGCTTACTGTTGCTATGCTTTGCAGGAGAATATCCCGCTCTGCCTTCAGGGCTAGATTCTCTGCCTTGAGCGCGTTGTTCTCTTTCGTGGTAACCTCCATGCGGCCGTACAAATCCGTAACCTCCTCTACAAGGCTATCAATATCTCGCCCAGTAGCCTGCAGCTCCTCTTGCGCCGCTTGAAGCTTCTGTTCAATCGTGGGCTGGTCCGCAACGCCTGGTTGAGCCTGTGCCGACGAAGCACTGATGTTCATCTCTTCGAACCTCTGCGAGATCGTCGCACTGATTTCGTCCATGATATCGTCGTGCTGCTGGACGATCTCGTTCTGTGCACCCGCGAGCTTGTCCTCGATGTCGTCGAACCGCTTGAGCACCTCCTCGAGCTCCGCGCGCGACACGCCCGTCTCGTTCACGGGCTTCTGCGCGCCCATGCGCACGTCCCCTTCCGTGTCCGCGCCCTGGCCGCTGAGACTGTCCAGGTTCTCCTCGCTCATGCGGATCTCCCGCTGTCGCGCGTCGAGCGCCGCGAGGAGACCCCGGATCTCGTCCATGACGCTCCTGATCTCGCTGATCTGCGCACCGAGAATGAGCGACGCGTCGGGCGCGAGCGGTGGCGGCGCGTCGCCCGACTGCGCCGGCCAGTAGATGCATTCGGCGAGGCGGAGGACGGATCGCTGCAGCTCGGCCTCCTTGGCGGCATATGCAGCCTCGCGCTGCGTCCGACGTGCCTCGATGTCGGGCCTGTCGTCGTCCGAGACAAGGTCGGGGCGGGCGAGGAGTCGGTCGAAGTGGTGCTTCTCTTCCTTGAGCTTGATGCACTCGCGGCGCAGTCGGCCGGTGTTGTTGAGGAGGCTGTGGGAGGGTGAGCAAGCTATGGTGAATTTTGATGTACGAGACGTACTCGATGCGGTCCAGCCACAATTTCTCCTTCTCTTCTGCGGTCAGCGGCCGCGATTTAGGACTATCTGATGCACTCTTGCCGTTTGATGTCGATGGCATTGCGATCTTGACAGGTTTCCACTTGAGAGCAGCTGGTGCCGACGGTGGCTGATTAGGAGGCGGGGACAGCGCATGAGCCCCGAGAACAATTGGTGCCGACGGTGACTGATTAGGAGGCAGGGGACGACCGGCGGGCGAGGACAGCGCAGGAGCCCCGAGAGCTGCAGACGCCACAGGGGTCGGAGGTGCAGACTCAGCCTGCACCGGCCTTGGCCGTGGATCTTTCAACGATGCGCTAACAGGCTCCTGCTTAATGTATGGCACGACAGGTATGGTTTCGCTGATCTGCCCGGGCTCTGAAGGTGTGTCTTGTTTACTGACGGTGTTGGCAACAGCTGGTTTCTCATTATCCGCAGATGATGATGCAATCGAAGATGCCCTGTCTCGCTTCCCCTGTCCAGAACCTGATGCTACGTTCCCTTTTTCTGTACTGCGTGAGTCCTGCACAGCTTCTCTGTTGCGAGGAATATACGGAGGCCGACCCGACAATCGATGGGGACCATAGGGCGAACCGCCCCGATCATGACTGCGCGACCTCGAATATACATTCGCGCGCTTCCCGCTCTCGCTGCGACCTCTGCTAGGTGAACGGCGCAAAGCGGATCTCGAGAATGATGAAGAACCGATGCGAGGGCCGGTGGGTATGCGAGGGCCGACGGGAGGCGGGGATCTGTGCGGCGACCGAGAGGAGCGCTTGCGCAGAGGTGAACGGGATCGGCGCGATAGAGGAGAACGTGTGCGACGACGAGGTGGTGGCGAACGTGGACGAGGCGGGGGCGAACGTGAGCGCATACGAGGCGGAGGTGAACGCGAGCGAGAGCGTCCCCTGGCAGCTAAGAAGTGCGCAGGCGGCCTACCCCCGGGCTTAGCGGTATCCCAGTCCTGATGCTGCCAAGGATGGGCGTAAGAGCAGCCGTCGGGATGTGGACAGCCCTCGCCGCCCCTAGCACGTTCGCGTGGAGTTCCATCATCCGTATACCACTGTAGGCAATCATGCATCCGGATCAGCTGAACGGCGTACCATTTGAGTCGTCCAACTCACAAAACATCTCCTCTGCACCAACCAGTACGGGCTCCGGTCAGAAGGCATGGAAGTTGTGGTATTGTATTTGAACAGCGATACTCGACGATTGATATAGGAAGAGGCGGAGGGAGGAGGAGAGGGTTGTGGACAAAGAGTTCGGCGTCTCTCTTCGCCGTCAACAGCCTCCACCGGCACGCGCCTTCCCTCTCTAACTTTGATCCAAATTCTAACTTTTGTCCGTCAATTTGCTGCTCGAGTCGTTGTATGTATCTTATGACCAGGTTTCAAGATGGTATCAGCAGTCATAAGCCTGTGGATTCTGTGCCAGGAAGCCGTGGGCCCCTGCCGTGAGGCTAGCCCTTACACCACAGTAGCGGCTCAACTTTGAGACATGCTGGTCGAATCTGTGCTACTCTGTGCTATGCTGCGGGACCCGTTTAGACGGGCGGTGCCAGCAACCAATGCGCGCTACTTGAACAACTGAGAGCGCACGTCTTATAGGAAGGTCCAACCAACTTGTCTGACATCAAGTAAGTACATCGTGATGAAGATGCTTCTCGTCATCCCTTCTGACACTTATAATCCAAAGTATGTCTTGCATGGATGATCTGATCAAAACTCGCCTCAGCTGAACATCCACATTCTGGAGGCTGTATTGATATAGGCGCCAAACCGTGCCGGGCGTACGCGTATGCACGGAGCTGCAGACGTACGCGTATGCTCGGAGCTGTAGATCAGTAGTATTACCAAGCACTACCGCGGATACAGCTCTGGACTCTTCGATATACTCCCAGCGCCGCCACGGTGCCCAAAACTTGCCCTATGAGACCCCTAACTGGTGGCAATTCCGTGCCGGTACACGCAAGTGCGGCAATGTCGTATGCGGATGACTACTGCATAGAGGATCTCGTCGACAGCCTATTCGCTGCCCTTGTTACCCTCGGACTCGTACCCGCCCGGGCTCGTAAAATATACCGCGTCAACGACCGCCGTGTTAGCCAGCTGTTTTCTGCTGGACGCGGTAACGTCAGCACGGCTCACGGTATAAAAGGCGCACCCTCTGTCCGACTACCAGCAACCTACTCCTCGTCTACAGCATCTTTGCACGCACATACCACTTCTCCTAGCCAATAGTCATGTCGTCCAACACCGAGTCCGGTCCCTCGTCCGCGTTCTTCTCTCTCCCGCCCCCGCCGCCTACGAAGCTCGGCATCCACCGCCAGCTTTCCCAGCACGCTGGCATCCACGTCTCGCCCATCTGCCTCGGCGGGATGAACATCGGCGACCAGTGGTCGAACCTGGGTATGGGCGCCATGGACAAGGAGAGCAGCTTCAAGCTGCTCGACGCGTTCTATGAGGCCGGCGGTAACTTCATTGATACGGCGAACAACTACCAGTTCGAGAGCTCGGAGAAGCTCATCGGCGAGTGGATGGAGACGCGCGGCATCCGCGACCAGATCGTCATTGCTACCAAGGTAAGATCGCAATTATTCTTAGCGGGCGGGATCTTATCAGTCCACGTCCTTCTCGTAGTACACGACCAACTTTAAGACCCACGACAACAGCCTCAAGCAGAAGACTCAATTCGTCGGAAACAACATGAAGTCTCTGCACATCTCGGTCGAGGCGTCGCTGAAGAAGCTGCGCACGTCGTACATCGATATTTTGTATGTCCACTGGGTAAGTAACATGCATCACACTGCACAAAATTCTTCAAGTTGATGATTATTCTGTGCAACAGTGGGACTGGGAGACCAGCGTCCAGGAAGTGATGGACGGTCTCAATGACCTTGTCGTTCAAGGCAAAGTGTTGTACTTGGTGAGTGAATCAAAATCACACCGTGGGAGCCGGCCACTGAATCCGATGCCTCTCCAAGGGTATTTCGGACGCGCCTTCCTGGGTTGTTACAAAGGCCAACCAATATGCTCGCGACCACGGCAAGCGGCCCTTCGTCGTTTACCAGGGTGCCTGGAGCATCCTGCAGCGTGACTTTGAACGCGAGATTATTCCCATGGCGCGTGCCGAGGGTGAGTAATCTTCTGGGTTGTCGTCACTTTAACGTAAATTAACATCTATTCGCAGGCATGGCTCTCGCGCCCTGGAATGTGCTCGGAGGTGGCAAGATTCGGACTGACGCAGAGGAGGAGAAGAGACGTCAGACGGGCGAGAAGGGCCGTGCGATCCTTAGTTCCAACTGGGAGCGTACCCCAGAGGAACGGAAGGTCAGCCTCGCCCTGGAGGAAATTGCGAAGCAAGTGGGCGCGAAGAGCATTACCTCAGGTAACCAATCCCGCTGTTATCTCAGATTCACTACTGACTCGATGCCATAGTTGCCATTGCCTATGTCATGCAGAAGACCACATACGTCTTCCCTATCGTCGGCGGGCGCAAAGTCGAGCATTTGATGGATAATATCGACGCGCTGAACATTTCCCTCTCGGACGAGCAGATCAAGTATCTCGAGGGCGTTCTGCCGTTCGATACGGGCTTCCCGGTCAACATGATTGTGAGTGGCACTGGTTTCGAACGTTGATGAGATGCTGACTTCCGGATACAGGGCGACGGAACCGCCTTCGGGGGCTTCACAGGCGTTCAAATGGCTAACATGGATAAGTGGCCGCTGCCTGCGCCCATCCGCCCGTCTCGCTTGTGATTGCAACTGCACGTTCGTTGCGGATGTGTGAAGACAACCTGTGGTTCTGATCCCGTATAGTTCGCTTGTAATCTTCTTGGCCGCATTTTGCTCAGCAATATATCGTTGGCTCCCATATTACGGCTGTGTAATTATGTCGCTGACTGCGACTTCGATGTCACTGTCAGCTGTGAGAGAAATAACTTCGAATTTCGATCCTGGAACCGGCCGATGCGCCGAGTCCAGATAGCCACAGAAGCCTCGCTGGCGTTCGCATGCGGCGTGATTGTTGCGTTTGAGTAAATGCTTCCAATTTCAAGCCTGTCTTCCGTCTCATGTTCGACTCTAGTTTCCTCGAAATATATCACTTGCCTTAGCCTCCAACGATGTCACACTTGAGGCGCGTGCCTATGCAGCTGGTATGATTCGGGAGCTCTCTTAGACGCTACGTGCCTATCGTGGGTGCAGGATGCGGCGACATCATCAGAATCTATACTTCAGAGCTGGGTTGATCGGACGTCAACGAGCATTTCTGCCAGATACAAAATTTATCGGTGTGTCGGTGTGTATTGTAAGATAGAAAAGCAGTCAAGGTCATGGGTGGCACTACAGCACCGACATGAAGCTACTCCGTGGTTGTAATGACGCATGCGGAGAGATAGCGTGAGTTTTCACACTTTGCGGCAGTAGGTATTAGCACATTGCTGCCTCCTGATGCTCGCTATATCCTACGAAACCTTAAATCGCCTCTTGACTGGCTATCTGGACATGACGTCTCATGATTCACATACTCCTCTCTGGCCATCTTTATCAACTACTCGTGGCCGCATCATGGGAAGAGTGGATTACGGTATAAATATCGCCTGGGTGTAAGTAGACTGTCAGGATTTCACTCACAGACTCCCCTGCGGCCATTCAGTGAGATCTTCGCTATGTCTTCCGACTCGTCCAACACGTCCAACGCCCTGTCAGCGGCATTTTTCGCCATACCTCCCCCGCCGTCCACAAAACTGGGTATAACCGTCAGCTCTCGCAGCTTGCTGGGATCCATGTCTCGCCTATTTGCCTGAGTGGGATGAATATCGGCGATCAGTGGTCGAATCTGGGTATGGGTGCATTGAACAAGGAGGATAGTTTCAAGCTGCTCGATGCGTTCTACGACGCCGGCGGGAACTTCATCGATACGGCGAGCAACTATCAGTACGAAGCTTCCGAGAAGTTTATTGGAGAGTGGATGGAGACGCGCCGCATTCGCGATCAGATTGTAATCGCCACCAAGGTAAGTCTCGCGTACAATCATCATCACGCTATACATTCATAGCCTTTCAGTATTCGTCAAATTACAAGCGGTATGATGAAAATATCAAGCAGAAGACTCACTTCGCGGGTAACAACATGAAGTCTTTACATATTTCTGTAGAGGCGTCTCTGAAGAAGCTACGGACGACTTACATTGATATTTTTTACGTGCACTGGGTAAGCGATATTTTCGTCTCAAAGCGAACATCCAACGGTGACCACATATTATCTTCAGTGGAACTGGGAGACGGGTGTACAGGAAATAATGGATGGCCTTAACGATCTCATCGTTCAAGGAAAAGTGTTGTATCTTGTGAGTACCGAAGCAGCCTCTGTGCATTGTCTGCATGATATATTTATCATATCAGGGAATTTCAGATGCTCCGGCATGGGTCCTTGCAAGGGCTAATCAATACGCTCGTGATCACGGCAAGAGACCCCTCGTAGTCTACCAAGGCGCCTGGACTATCTTGCAGCGCGACTTCGAGCACGAGATCATCCCTATGGTGCGTGCTGAAGGTATGCATGCCATTGACATTGAATCCACGCTTCGTCACGTAAAATGTATGTATGAAATATTCCCCGCAGGTATGGCCATTGTGCCCTGGAACGTTCTGGCGGGTGGCCGCATTCGGACAGACGCGGAGGAAGAGAGGAGGCGGATTACCGGTGAGAAGGGACGGGCGTTGCGTGGCCCGGAGTGGGAGCGCACTCCAGAGGAACGAAAAGTTTGCCTGGCTCTTGAGGAAGTCGCGAAGCAAGTTGGCGCCAAAAGCATCACTGCCGGTAAGTCTTTTCGCATACTCCCACAACACATCGTACCTGATATTATACTACAGTCGCTATCGCTTATGTCATGCAAAAGACTCCATGTCTTCCCGATCGTCGGCGGGCGCAAGATTGAACACCTGACAGACAATATTGATTCTCTCAACATAGCTCTCTCGGAAGAGCAGATCAAATACCTCGAGGGTGTGCATCCATTCGACCACGGTTTCCCAATTTCTTTCATCGTGAGTGAAGCGATGCTTTTTCTCTTCTGACTGATACCAACCTATGGACACAGGGCGATGGAACTAGCTATGCAGGCATGACTGGATATCAAATGTTCCACATGGAGAAGTGGCCTATTGTGCAGTCAATTCGTCCAGCTCACCAGTGATTTATCGAAGAACTTACTAGCAATAAATATTCGTCATGCCTCGAGAGCAGCTCACATTCCTCACAACTTTGTTCATAAAGATTGCGCCTAATTGATACGTGGCTGACGTAGGCCGGCTGTATCGACATCAGCCGTTGAGAGCTTACAGGCTCGCCGGCATGAAGAGTTGATCAAAGTCTCATGAAGAGTAAGAACTGATACGCATCGTGACAATCGACTTCCAGTGACTTGCACTACACTAGTCTCATGTGTCGTAAGATAGTGGCGATAATACTCAGTGGCATAGAGTGAGCATCTAGGGAGAATATACTTATCATCTCGCTTTCTAGCACTTCCTATTCCTCGATGCTAATTTCCATAACCGCGATTCCGTCGCCATAAGGAATATTCAGTGTCGCATCCGAGCGCTTTGACGCCTTTCGCGGCGCCTTCTCTCTTTCCTCGACTCTGTGATGCGCAGAGGGCCGCAAGAGCCATCGACAAGTCCTAAAAGGTTCGAAAAGCGTGTCAAGGAGTTCCATTCGCTCACTCGGCTACCTGGACTCTGGATTCGCTATTCCATGGCCTGGCGGCCCATCCTGGAGTTCCGAATGATGTGCTATATGGCCTGTCTTATCAGCAGGCGCCCTCAAAACCCTGGTACAGATACACACCGGATTTCACGGGTGCGTCGCGACTGCGTTCGTCGTGCGATCGTTCAGGCTAATATGATGCTGATATGAAACCTAGCTGCACAGCGGAAGAAAGAAACGAGGAGAAGATCATACAATTGTCTCCATAACTCTTACAATTCGCGACCCATATTAATGCTACAGTGCCCAAAAGTCCCATGAGCATACCGTCATAATCGATACAAAACGAATACAAATGTCCATCACTCGCCGTCAATAGGCTGCTGCACTGGGAGAAGGTCGGGGCTGTTCTGACCGTGAATCTGATATCCCAACACCTGTACGAACCGCCCATTTCCGGACATCTTCCAAAACCTCCATCGATTTCTGAACACGCTGTATGACGTCGGCCTTCAGAATGTCGGTTTGCCTGTTCAGTTGCTGCTGAATATCTTGTTCCAGTCTCTCTGTCAGAGGATCTACGTGCGCACGTAGCTCAGCAACAGCGATATCAAAGCTCTCTTTGGCAATCGTGTTGACGTCCACGGGCGGGGGTGGTCGGCGCGCCATGACTTCGACCATGTCGACTGTCAGCTTGCTCAAGTTCTGTTCGATTTGTTGCATCTTCTCTCCTTCGGCACGTCCTTGCAACTGTAAAGAATCGCTTCAGTACGCCATAAAACTACATCAAGTCCGGACCTACTGAAGCGAGGTGCATCCTCAGAGTCGTGACTTCGTCCCACAAAGACACGTTCTCGAGCTTGAGGGCCGCGTTCTCCTCGTTCTTCTGGTCTAGCTCCGCGGAGGCTTGCGCCACGAAACCAACGATACCGTCGACTTCCTGCCCAGTCCGCTGAAGATCATCTTGCGTCTTCTGCAATCTTTCCTCTAGCGCAGCCTCTGACTGCTCCCGTCCCTGGCGCCCGGCCTCTCGGGTACGGAGATCCATCTCGTCGAATCCCTCCTCGATCATGGAGCAGATGGTGTCCTCGAGGTCATATCTGTGCTGAGAGACCTCTCGCTGGACGTCGTCAACACGTTTCTCGATCATGTCCATCATCTCGAGCACCTCGTCGAGCTCCGCGGAGTGCACAGCGAGATCGTGTACTGACTGCTGCGTGCTCATGAGCGTGTCTCCGTCGACGCCTTCCACGGCACTTATGTCGTTGTTCCGGATGGCCAACAGAGCTTCTTCGCGGGCGTGCATCTGCTCACTCCGAGCGCCTAGCGCCGAAACCAAGTTCTCGACCTTGCACCGCCAACTCTGCAGGTCCTGAATCTGTTCGGAGAGGTCCAGAACAGTATCTGATGCAGGGGCCTCGCCGGCATGAAGAGGCCAGTGAGTCTTGTCAACTAGTTCGGAGACGAGCTGATGAAGCTGCTTCTTCAATGCGACGTACACAGCCTCTAGCATTGCCTTCTCCGCCTCGAATTTGGCCTTCACCCCGTCCTCGAGAGATTCGTTGCTTAAGAGTATTCTCTCGTATTTGCTGATATCCTCCTTTGTCTTGAGGCAGTCGGCGCGCAGTCCTGCCGCCTTCCTCATGAGCCTATGATGCTGTGAGCAAAAAAAGAAAGGGAGGCGGAGATGGGCTTGAGTAGACATACCTAATCATTGTGCTCCATGCTTGCTCCTTCTCCTTGGTAGGCGACAGCGATGGATCAATCGGCTTCCATTTCCCTGCGAGTGGCAAGCCAGGCAACGGTGGCGGCTTTGCTATCGGCGGTGGCGGAAGACTGTCAGTTGAAGGTATCGTGGGGGGCAGCGGTGGTCTCCGACGAGGATCCTTCGCGGCCAAGTTACTCCAGTCCATTTTGGTGGGAGACATAGCTGATCCTATAGCTTCGGTGATTTCTGGGAGTGAAGCTTGACTAGAGCCGACAGCAGGCTGGTCTTTATTGGACCGTGTCGTGCTATAGTTCTCCGCAGAGGACGATGCAATCGATGGCTCTCGGAGTTCGGCTTCTTTCTGGCCTAATTCAGATTGAGACTCAGAATGCTGGGCATATGCGCTTCTCGTATGACCCGACAGGTCTGGGCCGTCCTCGCCGAGCTTTCCAGATGAAAGATATGCTCGATTGTCAGACAATCGAACCGGATATGGATCATGGTGAGGTGAGTATGCGCGGTCGTGGCTGTATGACCTCGATTGTCCGCTTGAGCGCTTATCACGTCCAATCTCGCTTCCCAGCGAATCATCGGGACGTGAAATGGGAAGTTCGGGAGGACCAGACTGCGAAGAGCCCGAGGGTCCAGCAAGCAGCTGCTTACGGAATACGCGACGCGGCCGCGTCGGGGGTGAGCGAGGACGCAGCTCTTCTGCCGCTAGCCATTTGGCCAGAGGTCGCACGTTGTTCGTTTTGGCGGAGGACCACTCTCGGTCCGATGGGTGAACGAAGGTGCATCTGTACCCTTTAGCACATCCGCTGTGTCCATCCTTGCACTTGAGTGGTCTGCCGTCGTCTTTGTACCACTGGAACCAGTTGGGAGACTCAGGAGACGCAGAACATCAGGGCGAGTACTTACGTAACATCTTATCTTGTCTTTCATCCCGCCAGGGCGTCAAGGAGTAGACAATGTGTGGCCGTTATGGGAAAGAGGATGGGGTTCCGCGAAGGACGGGGGCGAGTGGAGGTTCGTTGTGTTACGGGGGTATCCTTTGCGCTGAACTCCGACTCCGACAATCATGCGCGGTCACCCAATCCAGTCTCTTCAGTTGCAGATTGGCACCCCAGCTGACGCCGTACCGTCGGATTGCGGAGAAAAGAGTCGATGTGAGAGGAGGCCTTGAAGTTGGTGAACAATGTAAGTTCAGGCTGGTTATGCCAAGGGGCGACCAAGCCGCGTGTTTTTCTTTTCAGCCACCGACGCGTCTGATAACGTTCACTTAAACCTTGATTAAAGATGACCATCAGGATTTACATTGGCTCGAATCAGCTTCCCCTGGCTAACCCCACCCGCACAAGCCGCCCGAGGTATTTCACCGCAGCACACGAGACACTCAAACTTAGGAGCGACCAGCTGTAATCCACCAACTTTGACGCGGATTGCCTGATATACAAAAGCCGTCCAAAGGCTTAAATTACGCGAGCCATGTGATCCGAATATATATCCAAGGACCTTCCACGTGTAACACTAGACGAGACGGGCTTCAGGACATATACACCCCTCCGTCCACCGAGATAGCCTGGCCAGTGATGAAGTATGTCTCGGGCTTGACAAGGTACGAGACGATGCTCGCGATGACCTCCGGCTCCGCGTCCGGTGCACTCGGCGGCAGGCCGAGTAGCTAGCACATATAGTATTAGCTCTATGGCCCAGCCCATAACGTGGCAGTGAAGGTCCGGGACACACCGATTTAGTGGAATCGCCATGCTTGCCCTCGCCCTTATCCAAGTCACGCGGGTTGTTCGCTAGGAGAGGTCGTGTGAGGTGTGAGTAGTACTCGAAAAGAACTGGGAAGCGGACGCACTCATGGCAGTCAAGATCACTCCAGGCGCATAGGCATTCACAGTAATGTTGTGCTGCGCAAGTTCACACGCTGGAGGGGTTCGTTCAGCCCGCGATTATCGTACGCATAGATGAGATTATCAGTATTGACAGATAAGAGCGCGTGTGAGATGCCGAATGCGGTTTATAATTGACGTGAATGAGACACAAGCTGCGGAGCACATACAGAAAGAAGCGACTTACCTAGCGACTGCGTAAGACCTCTCACAGCAAACTTGGATGAACAGTATGCGGAGACCATAGGACATCCTGGGAGAGCAGTGTCAGGAACCGAGTGCAGAAAAAGGTTACTTGTGAGGTTAGAGCGGGTTGGAGTGGGAAATATAACTACGCAAGAAGTCCTCGCGAGAATTCCGAGGACACAGCGAAGACACAGATACTCATGAGGTGGCGAAACTAGACTGCGCACCTTTCTTTCCCATCACCGAGGAGGCGCCTGCAGATTGGTAGCAACTCGTCAGTTTAGCGAAAGGTGGAGCCGCCTATACGCTAGACCCACCGATGATTCGACCTCCATGGCCCTGCTTGATCATCTGCGCTGCAGCGTACTTGTAGCAGAGCATCGTCCCGCGGACGTTCACCGCGAAGACACGCTCCCACGCTTCTACAGTCGCTGTTTCCGTGCATTAATCAAAGCTATACCACAACCCAAATTCTCTCTACGTACTTTCGACCACGGGTGCAACATGCGCGATGCCCGCGTTCGCGATCATCTAGATACGTCAGCGTATAAGTCAGACCCGCCCTCAAGGTCTTCTTGTAGCCCTGCTTCGCAGCACCGCTCACTCACCACATTCAGCTCGCCCAGCTCCTCGACGGTCTTCTCCACCATCGCCTTCACGTCCTCCTCGACCGACACGTCTGCGATGAGCGGCACCACCCGGCGTCCCTTCTCGCGCAGCTCCTTTGCGAGCTCGTCAAGAACCTCCGCGTTGCGCGGAATGTCGTTCAGCGCGAGGTCGATCCCCTCAGAGGCGAGCCGCAGCGCGATCGCGCGGCCTATTCCCTGGCCCGCGCCGGTGACGAGTGCGACGCGCGGCGCGTAGGATTCTAGAGGGGCCATGATGACTGAGGCGTATGGGTTGGTTGTAGATGTCGGTCAACCCAGGTATTCAAGCTGATAACGATCGGGAAGGCAGCAGTGTGACGTTGCTCTTGGTCAGCGGTACAGAAGGTGAGAACCAAGCTTGGACGCCGTCTAACGCATCGATAGTGCATGGGAGCTGTGCTTACACCGCATCACGGATGGATTTCCCCGGCAAACCGAAGATGGCGACACCGAATCACGTTTCGAGCCGACAGAGCCGATAACCAGCTGCGTGCTTTATTTACGCAACAGTCCAGACTCGGAGAGAACAAGAAAGAAGCTCTATATCGCTAATGCAGTCCACAGAGCATCTGCGTGCAGCTGGCAAGAACAAGAGACGAGGAACCCGGCGAAAGAAGAAGCGTGACACCATATGCCGTTACTTCATCACATGCCTCTGGACCCGCTTGTCACGTCATGTTGCTCTACGGAGTTTGACGAATCGCGAGTCGCCTCTCTGCTTGCGACGAGCTCGGAGCTCGCTGCGTTTGACGTACACTGCACCAATTATATCTCTTCAGTCGTCAGAATGCTGGATACAACGAACGCTTCCTCTCAGATCCACGTCATGCGCTCATGACTAGTTTCAAGACACATCCAGACGAGGAGCAAGGATATGAAGTCGCTGATGTAGTTCGGACCGGACCCGGTGTATGTACGCACTCTTTACACACGTCCATATCATAGTCCAGGCTAGACTACCTTGATGCGACGTCGGCCTATGAGCTCGGGTCCTGCACAATTGAATTAGATTCAGCAGGTGATCGAACGTGTCAGCACAGACAAGTAAAAGTCTCGTCCCACTCCTCAGCTCCATCCCGTGTTCCTGGACGGAACAAGTGCATGATGAACAGCCCAGCACCGTGTACGCCATGCGCACGGCAGACAGACAGCCTGCTGTTGAAATCCAGGGACGGAACAAGACGCCTCCCCACAACCCCATGCTGCGCACCCCACAGCCAAGGCGTGTACACTGACCGGGACCTCGCAGATTGAGAAGTACGTTCGCAGGCCTCACGGTTCAGGCATACCCAATCACTGCTCCATGGTAGTCGTTCACGACGCAAAGAATGACGACGGCTGTCCTTAAACACCAATTTCAGAGCACCAAGGACGCACAGCTTGTATTGACATCATGATACACTGTACTTGTCATCGCTGCGCAGTTGTTCGAGAAGTACAGCCACCGCTCCGAGTGTGGGGCATACGGTCTCGGGCTGGGTCCTGCTGGGTCGCGAAATATCCATGATGAACAATCGTATTTCTGAGGTGAGCGATGACCTGTCTTATGGTAGAAGACTGCAACGCGGTGACCTGCGTGAGCAGACAAAGTGACATGGCGACGCGTAACCTGCCGTGTTACGCGAACGAGACGCGTTATGTCACGTCACCGCCGCCTGTGGCGTCGGGGGATCCTGTTCATTCCCTCACGCCACTATCTTGCGATGTCACTCCTGGGGAATGTTCAGCTGCGCTGAAGCCGCACATGAACCTGATATCGAAGTCGTTGGCGATGCACATTACGAAAAAGTGGAATACAGCGGGCACAGTCACAATATATGTCTATAACTTACAATACAGTTGCGTGGTATCCGGTGATTTGACTGAACCTAGGATAGCGATGTTGCGTAACGACCATAACCTCGACGACCTGCCCCAGCAACCCCCATCGCTCTCCCGCTCCTTGGGGACGTGGGCTGCTACCGCCGCGCCCAGGGCGCGCCCATGGACCGTCGGCAGTGATGTGTCTGCGTGTAGAGCGACTGGCGCGCGGCGAGGGTGAGCTTCTGAAGGCGGGCCATGACGTCGCGTGCGAGCGACACGGTGCCCTTGTCCTCCTCATACAGCATCTGCGCCTCGTCGATTGGCTCGAGGATCTGCATGTCCGAGGGATGCACGCTCGCGGAATACGAGAAGCGGAAGAGGGTGATGAACTCGTGCCGGAAGACGTTTACGTCCGCCACCATGAGTGCGGATGGCGCAGTGTCTGGCACTGTAGCACGGTATTAGCGAGAGGGAGGTGCACTTGTGGAGGGTGATGGCGCACCTTGGACAAGGCAGACGTCCCCCTTTATCTGTGCAAAGGCGAACTGCGCCTTGCTAACGGGTGAGGGTGGGCTGCTGGAAGCCACAGTTTTCGGTGTCGGGGTGGATAGCGTAGATGAGGACGGGGTGCACGCTACAGGAGCCATTGCGATTGGTGACCGTGACGGACTATTGGTCGCGCAGGGGGGACGGGTGCGCAGAGGACTGAGGCCTGGGGGTTCGCGGGGTGTTTTGTCTTTCGCGGCGCAGGGCTATATATGCAGGGCAGGGTGTACTTTGGGGCCCCTGTGCAAAGACAGCTGTCGCGGTAAACCTTGGCAGACGCAGCGTTAGGGGGCCAAGTGTGGGCGCACGAGAGCGAGCGATCGGCGGAATTTATGCAAGACATGGAGATTTATAACATGCTCTGGCCACGAGGGACGCGGTGCTGGAGCTTCGCGAAGCAACCCACATACGCGCGCAGTCGACAGCCTGCCAGGCTCGCCAGGCGTCTCCGTGGCGCTCCCACCGAACCCAAACCCGAATTCAAAACACAAGGCGCCCGTGCGGCCGTCAAGCCTGCCCGGGCCCCGGCGCCATAGCGTTGCTATTGACTCCCGCCGTCGTCCCGATATCTGCTCGGCCATCCGAAGCTCGAGATGTAACGATGGAATGTACATCGCTCCACACAGCCTGCGCGATGTGCACGAAGGGCTGCCCGCACACTGATCCCGCAGAGGGGCACCCCCTGTTGCACCCGCTCGCGGGACGTGCGGAAGCGGCATTTTGGGAGACAACTCTGGCTCCGGGCGTGCCATGCACGGAACATGTGCTGACCCCGTCGTTTGGGCGCTGCATGCGTGCAATCGGGGTCGAGTCATGGAAGGACTTACTAGCCGTGCATGTCCGGGGTGACTCCCTCGACGGGACACGCCAGGACACGCCGCCTGGGTGCGTCCCGCTCTCTCGAGCCGCTTCTAGTCCCGCATCCGTGAACCCGCCACGAGCTACCTGGGACCGCTTGCTTTCCGGGATGATCAAATGACTGGATGATTCTGCCACATTGCACTTCTCGAATTCCCAAGTTCTCGCGGCGAGATGTACACTTAGCCCGAGCAGCACCTGATGGGGATACGGAGCGAGCCGCCGCGTGGATCTATTCAGCCATGCATTGCACCATCTTCGACTACATTTTTCATTGGAGCAATGATTGCATATAATGAATTAATACGGTGCGCGAGATCCCGTGGCATGAAGGAGGGATTCGAGTCAGTGACTAAGGTAGAAGCTCGAGCACTGCACCCGTGCCTCTCGAGTCATCTTCTCAATAGCAGGGCTGACAAACTCCAGCGACTTTGTTGACAGCTGGTTCGTATGTCGCGAGCAACTCGGACGGAAACTACGCGCGGGCCCAATAGCGAATCGTCGAAGCACAGCCACGCAAAACGTTGTATCAGGCTGCGCGAACCTACTACAGCAGCTATCAGGGTTCCAAATGCATATACGCAGCGTAAGCCAGGCACAGATTTCGCGGTGCGCCGACCTGCAAGTGCAGGGACATTGCGGTGCATCGCATCACTAGCACGTTGGCTGTGGGCAGATAGTTGCACATCACACACCTTGGCCACCACCACACCATCTTCTGACCATCCGTCATCCAATCTCAAACCCACGTCACTGCCCCGGCCATCCATCGTCTGCCACATGTTCCGTACTCATGTGCGTTCGCGGATGCAATCACACATCGGTCTGTGCCAGCACCTCAGGACACCGTCCTTATCGCCGAACCCCACGCTATCGCGCGACGAGTAGCACATTCCCTACGTCGCAGGCATTCTGCAACTGAAAGACAACAGGTGCCGTTGAATAGCCGCGTCTGGATCACATCTCGATAGCATCATCACCGATGCACGCCGGACTCGCTCGCATCCGCGCCTGTCTGGCCTGGCCAAGCCCGTGCCGGCGGGAACATCGCTGTCTAAATATAGCGTGCGCGCTATTGCGCGACTGCGTAGTGGTGCTCAGGCGTTCCGCGCAGCTTTCTTGGCTGCTCTGAGCGCGCCGAGAACGAGCCTCTGCTTATTTTCGCCCGCGCCGACAGAAAACGCTCTACGCGGTAAGCCAGGTCGCACCTCGTCCTGCCCAGCCCCGGACTGATCGTCATTAGCTCGTCTCCTCGAACAGTCAAATAGGTGACGAAATGTTGAGCAGATGAGATGATGATCAGATGGACAAATGTCTGGATGTGCAGGCCCCCGGCCGCGGCCCACATCCCATCTCGATCGGGCTGTCTCCGAGCTCGGCTTGGCCTTGGCTCGATGGCGTCGCTGGGTGGCAGTCTCGCGGGTCATCGGGGGCGGACGGCAAGCTGCCGTTCAGGCGACGTCGAATGTCTCGGTGAGACCAATTGCTAATTATGGCAGTGTGGCCGGACGGGTGATGTGTATCACAATCAGGGATGGCGGAAGTCAGATACAGCACATCGCATCAAGCCCAGGTGGTTTCGGCGAGGATCCAATCTGGCCGTTGTCTGCTGTGTCTGATGACAGCCGTGGAGCGTTCAGATGCATGCTATTGCGTGTCAAGCGAGGAGTTGGAGTAGTGGGGTATCGTCGTGTTTTGACTGGGATGGATAAATACAGACCGATTTGGAATGAAGGTAGACTGTTGCAAACAGTAGAAGCAGCAGTTCACTCGGAGCCTGATCGGAACCAGCCTGATCGGAACCGAAGCTGGGCGTTGATGTTAGCGGCATCACGGCCGCTGTCCGCCCCCGATGACACAATCAACTCATGAGGCAGCATCAGCTGCTGCTGTAGCAACTTCGGGGAACGGAAGCTGAGTACCGAATATCTGGTGTTACGACCTTTTGGGAACCCTCGCCGCATGTACGATGGGACGGATTGGTGAACGCAAAGAATATTGATAAGCAGACAGAACACAGTGCGTCCCAATGCCAGCGTTGACCCACATTTGGGTCGGATGTACATAAGCTGCTGCAATTGCATTTACCAAAGTCACCGCCCAGTCGCCGCATGTCATGGGGTGCAACACGAGATCATGGGGGATACGAGCGAGCAAACGGGGGAAGTCGGGTGGTGAACTGAATTGATGTCGAACTTGCGGACGGCGGTGGAACTCAGGGTCGAGGAAGTGCGCGGACCCTCCTGGGGCGCACTTAGCGTGCTAGGTTGCGAAGTTAACAATACGCCTGAGATATCGCCCCCATGCCCATACCACAAGCAGGGTAGAGAGTAGGAGCCATAGGAGTAGAACCAGGGTCTCTGTCAGCCACTGCTGTCGACATTTGTCTCCCTGCCGCTTCGGCTTCCATAGGGTTCTCTGACGCGTCGAATGTCGGATTTGTCGAAGTCAGTGACACAAGTAGCAGTTTTCCGAGAGCTGAATGCAGGACATGAGGGGATGTGTTTGTCGTATTTGAACGTATGCAGGGCTGGGACTGTGTAAGAAACAGATGCTGAGTGAACATAAAATTTCAGCAGTAAAACACGTCGTGGCACTGTGGCTCAAGCGCTCAGGCTCGCCACTCCCGCCACAAGCGTGAGTGGACTGTGACATAACGCGTCTCCTTTCTCACGTGCACACATCACACTCGGGTGGGTCACGCTCTATGAGCCTTCTCTGAGCTCTGAGCTCCCCGTCCCTGGACTGGATTTCCGCTTTTCATTTGCACCCCGAGTCTCCGTCTCTCAGTACTCGATATCCCGTTGACCAGGAAATCAATCTTCATGTATTCATTTTTTGTCTTTATGCCAGCATAATTCAGCAGGCTGGCAAGAGCTCAGCTTCACACATCCCGGCTGACGACTCAATCCCAGTTGCCGGTAGGAATCAAGCGCAGACACTGATGGCTGTCCAGCGTCAAAGCCATAATCAAGCTGACGTCTTCAACTTCCCTGCATTAGAGCGGACATGAATAACAGTATTTATTCACTCGAATAACTCGCTGTCTGAGAGCTTCGTGGATCCTCGATCGATCAGCACAACTTATCATCACAAAATGGCGCCTCCAGAATCCTACAGCCCGCGCATCGCACTCATCACCGGTGCAGGCCGAGGCATTGGACGCGCGATTGCCTTGAGACTCGCAGCAGACGGGCTGGATGTTGCAGTAAATGACCTCTCGAGTAATGCGGTGGCGCTCACTGAGCTCGTGAACGAGCTCCGTGAGTATGGGCGCAGGGCAATATCTCTTGTCGCGGATGTATCCGTCGAAGAGGAGGTCAAGACAATGGTGGAGAAGGCTGTGGAGGAGCTGGGCGGGTTGGATATCGTAAGTATCCATCTCCAAAGATGGATGTGCAGTTATGCCGTATGCACAGAGTTATTGATACATTCGCGTGGCGCAGATGGTTGCGAATGCAGGCATCGCCCATGTCTCAGCCTTGATCGACAGTGCGTAGACCCATGTTATAGCTGCGGCGTTCGGAACATGCCAGTACTCATCGCCAAGCAGCCAGCGTAGAGGTGTGGGAGCGTATCATGGCGGTCAATGTGCGAGGAACGATGCTCTGTTACAAGTATGCCGCTGCATACATGATCAGGCAAAAGCGGGGCGGAAGAATCATCGGTACGCACTACCTCCGCATCCTTCATGGCCTCCGTACTGCCCGGAGCAGTAGACGGCCCTGTTCTAGGCTCGCGGTGATGCCCACGAAGTAAAGCGTGTACTGACGAATTGCATGCATCGCATTTCCAGGAGCATCCTCCATGCTGGGAAAGGAAGGTCCGTTGTCGTTTTTTCTTCGGCCGGGTAGTCTCCGCAATCCTGGGATGCTCTCGCAGTGGAGCGCTCGCAATCCATGCATTCATAGAACGCTTCGATGTCCGGAGCAGTTCAGCATCCGCTTTAAGCTATTTTTGCCTTCAACCTACTTGTGCCGAGTCTCGGGCCTCTGATGTGCTCCTCACAGGCGCCCCCATGGCCTCCGCGTACTGTGCATCGAAGTTTGCCGTGCGAGGCCTCACACAGTCCCTAGGTATGTAACTTCCTTCTTTTGTGCCTCCGCAGTCACCTTTTCCTCTCCACCGCCCGTGCCTCTTTCTTGCACTTCACTACAGGCACACGCCACTGAGGACAGCGCTAATACTTCGATATGCGCAGCGTGCGAGCTTGCATCCCACAATATCACCGTGAACGCCTACTCGCCCGGCTTAATCCTTACCGACATGAGTACGTGCGCGTCCCTTCTTCCCTCCCTTTGTCTCTCATCTTTGACTATGCACCAACTCTATAGCGCGCAGCTCGCGCGATGCTGAGTTTGGGGAAGGCAAGCATGGGGATGCGACGAAAGCGGTGAGAACTCTGGTGTAATTCCTCATCCCGGTGATGGCTAATCAAACTGGAGGATGCAGATTCTAGGCCTCCCGTCAAATACGCGGGATGCGGGACCGGAGGTCATTGCGAGTATCGTATCGTATCTCGTCAAGCCGGAGTCATACTTTATCACAGGTACGTGGTGCAATGTTCACTCTTCTCGGACAATTTCCATACATAGTACACACAGGCCAAGCGATCTCCGTTGATGCAGGGCTTCATATGTCGTAATGTATAATGCTCGTACGGCTGCGAAGACTATTGGTGCCCGGCACCCTATTCGGATATCTGCTACATGTAGACCGTTGCCTGCGCTCTCTTGTAGATGGGAAGTACTTGGTAAAACAACAAGTCTCCAACAGAATACTCGTTATCCTACTCTCGGAGCGCCTGCCGGGGGTTGAGGGAGAATAAAGTTGGGGACCTTGCAGTATCGCATGGGGGTGTGTGGAGATCGCGTGGTGAGTATGTTCCCTAATTACTCATTTGTGGTGCCCGCAGACTACGCAATGTCCATGATGATTTGGCTTAATTTCCGCTCAGACACATGCATCCCAGAATAGCTGAAAACACCTGCAACAGTCCTCCTGTTGAGCAGAAGGTTCCCGCGATACTTATCACGAGTGACGATAGTCGCCTTACGTCGCCATGGAGGCTTTCAAGACTGGACTCATGTCCCATGTTGACTGGGCTAGCCTCGACGCCGCGCTCCTAGCCCTCAGATGTATTATCAGGAGGGCTCCATCCTACAAAGTTCGCGCCCAAGTATTCCCACTCATGGATTGCGCGACTCCGGGCGTCACTGATGTTCCTTGACTTGTTCCATGTACTAATGTAACTTGAGCTGTGTTTAGCAGCGACAAGCAGGTCCACGTGGCAGGTCCCAGGAATTCATGTCCGAAATAAACACCAGACGCGTATCAGCTCTAGACGGTGATTTTGAGATAAAACTGTTGTCGGCCTCATCGGACAAGCGCAGGGTCCTCGTCTCTGTTGAGCATCAGCGGTAAATATCTTTCCGCTCTTGGACTCTGCGTTGCCGTACCATCGTTTAGCAGTGAACCTGATCAGGTAACGCATGTACCCTGTTCCTTGCAGTGCGCCATCTATCCATCTCTGGGCACATACCTATCATATTCCAGGCTTTCTGGCCCGTATATGATGCTCCTGTAAGTCCCAATATTGCTAAATGCCCGTTATAAAAGTAAAACAGTATAAACATTTCGGATCTCCCTACAGCTGTCGGTTTGTAACGTTGAGTCCTGTGGGCTGTCTATTAATGCACTAATCTCGTAGATGCACTAATCTAGCAGTTTATCGTCAACTCTACTCAGCCATTCTACAAATGTTCATCGGAAGCAAGTAGTGCAGATTGCATTGTTGGATATTCGACGGTCTCAACTTGAGTCTTCATATATAGCCCTTCTGATGATGCGCACTTATGCGCTCTACGGCCGCGATCGCCGTATCCTCTTGGTTTTGACAACACCCTTGGCTGGGCTCTTTGCGGCGGGCTGTGTCAGCAGCATAATTCCCTCACTGCTCGATGCATCCATTGCTCAAATATCGTGCTGCACCTAGTGGGCCATCTTTGCACCCGGGGATGGGGCGGGGTCTCCTGTGCCATGGAATGTGGGGTGCACGACGACCTCCTCCAATGCTCAGTAAGTGTTCGAAATTCTACTTCCACCATCCTGTGATCTCATGACGGTGTATGTAGGCGCTATCGTGAGTCATCGCCGTGGATGTTATCACCCTCAACTTATACATCCAACCTGTTACAGGCTTCATGGCTGCGTGGATCGACGTGCTCGTTTGTGACGTAGTGGTATTCCTCCTTACTTTCTTGAAGAGTTTCAGAGTGATCAGAGTCGACCGGCGCACTCTGTTCGACATCTTCCTACGCGATGGTAAGTGACGCTGGATTGCATACTGAACCTCCTCGCACTCATGTCGATTAGGAGCGATTTATTTCGCGTGTGTCTCGTCGTCCTTTAGCAATCAAATCGAATCCTTAAAGGCCTATGATCTGCATAGTTTTCTGGCTGCATCTAACCTATCTAACGATCTCACATACATAGTGTGTCTACTTCTGTCTCGTGACCTGAAACTCGCTTATACTCCAATCTCTCCAGTATGGTGGAGTACGTCTGCACCTTACTCGTAGAAGATATTAGTTACCTACACGCACTAGCTCCTGATCAGAGGCGTCGCAGCGGTCTTCACGAACAAGTGCGACTTCCAGAATTTCCAAGTATGCTCTAACTTATATTTAATTCTTACGACCCTGGATCAGTATATCAGCCGTACTGATCAGTCGTCTTATGCTAAACCTGCGTGATCCGAAGATACTCACACAACAGGGCACCTCGGAGCTTACGACCAATCGTACAAGTCATTTCCCTATCTCGGATTTGGAATTCGCCAATGGTACGGCTCTATCGGACAGGGCGGATGACTCTTTCACTAGAGGCGGTGATCATGATAATCGTTAATGGGCTTGGATGGACTTGAGTAAGCTGTACTACGCGGCTGAGCTCCTTCTTTGCTTACCGCGGGTATGCTAGGTGCTGTATTGGTCAGAACTTTTGTGCCTTTTTGAATTTTACACGTTACCGGACGCTGCAATGCCAAGTGCATAACCCATTGGTGTCTCATATCGTCAACCAAGTCTTCCAGAGTGAATTGAGACTGCAAGATGAGAACATACTGGGTCGACTACCTTCTGGCTAAGCTACAGGGTACTACGCGTGCAAACGCACGCACAGTCCAACTCGGGGAATATAATATCGTACACTGCATAAACAGAAAGGGTCCATGTCCACGGAAATTCGGAACAAATCTGAGCTCTTCGTTTCTTCGTTTTGCTAGGCTTTGCCAGCAATTGCGCCGTCTCTTCCGGCCGTTATTGCTTACAATAATGCCACAACGTCTCCACTAGAACCACTTGCCAATGCTCCATCCGAGCCCTCTGCAGTGCTCACAAAATCCGTGTTAGCTGGTAGTTCCATATCTTCCACCGGCTCAAGCAGGCTATCTGTCCGCGCGCGAGGCACGAGCTGGCCCGTCTCCGCCACCCGCGCACCGCGCTCAACGCTTGCACGTCGACTATGGCTCTGGCTCGGAGCCGATCCACGACTGGCACTGCGCAGACTGCCGCTCTCTGCCACGCGCCGTTCCACGCTGCCATGACGATGCAACGAGTTGCGGCGACTAGAGGGAGAGCGCATGATGGTGGGGGAACCGAAAGACGAGGAGAGCGACGGCGGGGGGACGGACGGGTAGGACAGCGGGCGGGCGAAAGGCGTGCCAGGGTTGGAGGTGAACGACGCGGAGGAAGGCGGAGTGGTGAGGTTCGTCGTGATGCTTGCGAGGCTCGTAGGCAGAGCTGGGGAGGCAGTCACCGGGGAGAAAATAGAGGGGGAGGAAAGAGAGGAGGAGGGGGAGTGGGAAAGGGGCGTGGTTGACTCGGAGATAGTGTTGACTGGCCGATGGATCTGAGAAGGCGGCCGAGGGATAGGCACGCCTGGGATGGGACGTGGGAGTTGTGTGGAGGTAGAGGTGGGGAACGTGACAACGGAGGTAGAGGGAGAGGAAGCAGTGAAGCTTGAGCGGCGGTGGGTTGGTTGCGAGTAGGGGTCAACGGAGGAAAGTCCTATCAAGTTGTCTACAGACAAGCCAAGCTTCAAACAGCATTATAGAACTTGTCTAAGAAAGGAAGTTGACGTGTAACACTTACCCGTCGTCGATGCTCGATGAGCTCCTCCCGGTATATTTCATTCAGCCGCGAGATGCGGATGTAGTCCCTTTCTGTATCCACCAATCTGCTGCGCAGCTGTTCATTCTCCCTCCGCATGGCGTCAAGCATGAGCTCTGCACTTGGCTCCAGCGGGCTCTTGTTGCTCAGGAAGGCGTGCAACCCCGCCCGAGTGTCGACCGGGGACCCGCCACCGCTGCCGTTCGCCTGCGTCTGCTGCTGCGCCAACCGCAGTGCGCTAATCTCCCGCGATAGTCTGTTTACATGACTCTCCGATTCAGCCTCTAGAGCATTCTCCAGGTCGATCTTCTCTTCACGAAGCTGTGGCCAGAGGATGCCGTGTCAGAGCTGGGGTCACCGACGATGCGGAGGGACTTGCCTGCTCGAGCTTGCGGGAAAGGATGTTTATAATGCGCTCCTCCTCGGCCTCATACTGATTGATGAGGTCCTCTCTACTGCTGGAATTTGTGGAGGATAGTCTCCGGATGGGAGGAGAGAGAGACATGAGGAGTGACTACATCCCGGAACCTTCGGAAGACCTAAATCATGCCGCACGTGTTGCACAAATAAGGGAACCCGCACAAAACATATACGCCGTGTTCGTCGTTGTCGAGCACATCCTGCCGACGGCGATCATCATTCAATCTCACACATAATGTGTTTTCAGAACAACTGTCATTATTGTAATTCATGGCAACGGTGTTAATATAGTAAGTGAATGGTTCGCTGGATTCGCTCGAACTGCGCAGCGGCACAGTACTGACCATCAACACTGTCGCTCGCGTTTATGGAACTACTCATCGGGGTAGTATCTATCATATGATTTCTGATGTCGCCGTCATATCCCCGCAAACCTTCGGTCAGGGGAGACAGTAACGACCACACACACTCCAAAGTCCGTGGGGATCATGTCGTTGGGACATTGGGGATGTTTGAGGCCCGGGCTCACATGAGCGTATAAATGTGCAAGAAATCAGAATCCAACTAGCACTGCTACGAACATCATTTCCTAGCACAACAAACAGCCCACCATGTCTTCTACCCGAGTTGCCCTCGTCTCCGGCGCTGCGCAAGGTCTGGGCCTAGCCATCGCGCTGCGTCTTGCTGAGGACGGCCTCGACGTGGCAGTCAACGACATCGCCTCCAAGAGCGAGGAGCTGAAGAAAGTCGTCGCGGATATCGAGGCAAAGGGCCGACGCTCCATCGCAGTCACTGCAGATGTCTCGTCCGAAGAAGAAGTGAAGGCGATGGTCGAGAAGGTGGCGAAGGAGCTCGGCGGTCTTGATGTGGTACGAGTATCACTTGTTGCTGTTATGCAGATGATAACGCGAGTTAGATGGTTGCAAATGCCGGTGTCGGCTCGATCAAGCCGCTGGTTGAGAGTAGGTCCTCTGGGACGTGAATGCCAGCGATGCACTGAGAATGTCACAGCCACCGCCGAGGAGTTTGATCGCGTCATGGCGATCAACGCGCGGGGGGTGATGCTTCAATATAAGTACGCTGCCCTCCAGATGGTCCAGCAAGGTCGTGGTGGCAGAATCATTGGTACTATCCTTCGACTAGATCCGGCATCGTCTTAGCTGACAGGTTCATGATGCAGGTGCATGTTCGAGCGCGGGAAAGAGGGGTATGTTCACCGCTTCCGGAGCTCTCGAGTGGATATTGAATTATGTTCACAGCCAACCTCGGCCTGTGCGCGTATTCTGCAGCCAAGTTCGCTGTCAGGGGTCTCACGCAGAACGCAGGTACGCCTGTACCTGCATTTGTCGAGTTCTATAAACATAGTAGCTGAGCCGTCGCATCAAATAGCGCAGGAGCTCGCGCCGTATGGCATCACCGTCAACGCATACGCCCCTGCCGTCATTGCGACTCCGATGAGTAAGTCATCATAGCGCGTCAGCGCGTAGAGGCTCACCTCGCCGGATAGCCATGCACCCTGATGACGCCGTCAACGGTGGTCCTGGTTCTACTGCTATGGGGGTGAGCTTAAGCGTCACTAGCTGAAGAACCTCTCATTAATGGCATTCTCCTACTAGCTCTTTGGTTTCCCGCCCGGCACACCCGCCATCGGCATCGAAGCTGTTACGAGCCTCGTGTCGTACTTCATCAGCCCGGCAGCTGCCCACCTTTCCGGTGAGTATGATGAGGTAATCTTGTTAGTAGATTCAGACTGAACATGTTTGTGTAGGTCAAAGCATCGCGCTGGACGCTGGACGTACCTTTGACTAGATCTTCTCTGTCACCCGCGTTACGACATCCCGGCCGGAGTAGAACGAAAGAACTTGAGACGCGACAATCTAACGAACAATGTAATCGCCTTGTAATCTTCAAGCCTCTTGAATGACCTGATATTTTATGACCACCATCAGAGGATACACAAGTAAATCTAGCGTAACGTAGCACAATGCGTACGAACATGTGCACATGTCCGATGTACTACATGGATGATGGGACGGCTTCTTCAGACATGTCATTGATCAGATGACATTAACGGGTGCGATCTTTTCCACGGGCCGGTTGGTGATGTGGAGGTAGAAGTCGGGAAGTTCGGACGTGTCCCGTTATCTATTCTGCTATTGTCTCTTTAAACGGGCTCAGAAGTGACACTAGGGAGGTATAATAAGACACACCGAGGAGTGCAGCACGTCCCGGATCGCAACCTCTGCACACCACCTTCAGCCTTGACTCGGTAAAGGAATGTCTAGTGCAACAACTCGAGTAGCTCTTGTCACCGGAGCAGCCCAGGGCCTAGGCCTGGCGATCGCGCTCCGTTTAGCGGACGATGGCCTCGATGTCGCGGTGAACGATATCCCGTCGAGGAGCGAGGCGCTGCAAAAGGTCGTCGCTGACATCCAGGCCAAAGGACGGCGATCTGTGGCGGTGCTCGCAGATGTTTCCGTGGAAGACGAAGTCAAGGGAATGATTGATCGCGTGGCGAATGAGCTAGGCGGAATTGATGTAGTACGTGTATCGCATTATGGGAACATCTGTTTGGAGGTCGTCCATGACAATGCGTAGATGATCGCGAATGCAGGGATCGCAATCTTGAAGCCATTGCTTGAAAGTAAGTCGTTACTAGGCGCGCGATAGAGTTCGACCACACAGCCTGTCCTAGCTTCAACCGAAGAATGGGATCGGCTCATGTCGATTAACTTACGGGGCGTCATGCTCAGCTACAAGTACGCCGCGAAGCAGATGATCAAGCAAGGTCGCGGAGGCAGGATCATAGGTCTGGGTACCCTCTTCTTGCAGTTCAGATTGTGCACTGATACATCCGCCTGCAGGTGCATGTTCGGCTGCCGGAAAGAAAGGTGAAAACGATGGCCTAATGTTCGCCAAATAGCTCTGACAGCGGCTCGCGACTACACCAGCATGCACCAATCTTGCTGCATATAGCGCCGCCAAGTTTGGAGTCAGAGGATTGACGCAGAGCCTATGTGAGGGCATTTGACCTCGTCTACCTGCTTTGAGCCCGATTGACGCCAGATAGCACTTGAGGTCAGAGAATACAACATCACAGTCAATGCATACGCCCCCGGCATCATCATGACTACTCTAGGTCAGTGTGTCGGCGTTGCAGCTTCCTGGTATGAAGATTCAGACCGTCCAGCAGCGGACCATCCAGATGACGCCATCAACGGAGGAAGAGGCTCCACGGTCAAGAAGGTGAGGGGGATCCGCTTCTCAATCTAGATGGGTTTGCGAAACGAGTCGTCCGATACAGCTATTCGGCTTGCCGCCTACGCATCCGCATGGAGAACCCGATGCAGTTTCTAGCCTCGTATCGCACCTGGCTAAGCCGGAGTCGTACTTCATAACGGGTAAGCACCGGATCCGACCTCTTAAGCTCCAGCTGATGGACAAATTCGCGTGCAGGCCAGACGGTAGCGGTAGATGGCGGATGGACCTCTGACTAGTCATCTTTGGAAACGATCTTCGCGTGCCGGTGGTCGAACGCGAGAGAATGGTTGACACCGGAGTGGATTCCCATTTTCGAGAGAAGACTCTTATTGTGTGCTAATCTTTGAGTATTCCTCCAATTGCCGGGTGTTTTGGCAGGCTCATTGAAGTTTGGTTCGCCTTGACATCCGTCTTGTAAACAGCCATGTGTATTGATATATGTAAAGCAGATACGAGTCTCAGAGTGTGCCCGATGGTGGATGAATGTCACGACAAGGGAGGACAGCGCAGTGGTGGCACTCCGAGACTGTTAAAGCAAGCATAGGCAGGGTCTGAAACGAGCCCGTTGCGGAATTCAAACTCCGAAAAGGCGCATGGAACATGAAGCTATTGCCTGTTTCAATGGACTTGTATCCCTGACCACGTATCGTTCCCACCGCTTACAACCGACACGCATCACCAGTGACCTCCAGACTGCGGTTCTCGCGAGAATACCGCTTCTCCGAGCATGGCGGATGCGTCCTTCAAAGACGTTCCGGAGATATTTGAGGTGAGGCCCCACGGAGCACTAGTACCGGCTGGAATTGACGTCTGGAGACAGGTAGAGCTCGGGGAGTCGCTGACAGCACGTACAGAGAGCCTATGTCAGTGGACTGCGTCTTGTATGTATACGTTCGCGACTGACTGGCTGTGGCAGCGACATTTCGTGAGCTGGGGCCTCCAGACCTATGTCATGTCGTCAAAAGTACGGGGCGCAGCGGGCAGCGCGATGTGAGTATCCACGGTTCGGTTACTCGCCACCGCTGAACTCCAAACAGCTCGGCTCCTACCACTACATATCTGGAGTTGACGCGTCATCTTCGGCATCGCTCGCGGCCTATATCAACTCCCTGACATACGCAATTGAAGACGACTCGGGCTGGTTCTCGAAGGGCACAGGATGGAAAGTGCGTAACGGGTGTTACTGGTGAGTTGGACAGCAACTTGCGCTAGTTCGAGCGATGCTCACGAGAATCTCAGCTGCTTCAACGCGTTCTCTCGCGTGGACGTTCGTGTGGATGTCAAGATCCCTGGCGGTGTAAATGCTTATGTTGTCGATCTACGTGGCGAGAGGTATGTCGTCATCGATGTGCTCAATATTACTGATGCTTATCTTGCATGCAGACATGAAGCAACGCCAGAGATTTGGCAGGAAACATATCTTTCGGCACTGCTGCGTTCTATACTGTACTCAGATGACCCCACGTATTGGTTGGAGGCATATCGGAAGTTGGACCCCATCACCAACCTCGACGGCGAACTGCGATTTCTGCAAGCTGCCGAGGCTCTGTTCCTGAAAGGTCGGTTAATACAGCATTGTGTACGTGTTCTCACTAATGGGTCCACTCAGGGTGGCAGGTGGGCTCTGACCCTGAGATACAAGTTGCGACAGTTGTATCAAATCACCTAGTCTCAGCCATCATGAAGTATTTCGGAGACAGCGGACGTTATCAATATGCAGCGAACCTGTTCGAGAAGCTTACTGCCAAAGAGCCCGAAGTCGCATCCCTGCTCGCAAGGTGCTACATTGGCATGAGTACGTGCATGTGTTTCCTGCATGACTTACACTGACTCCTGTGTCTATTTTTTGCACGTAGACGAGGAAGTGAAAGCTGTGCAAATCATGTCAACTGCGATCAAGCAGACGCCGCAGTCCTATACCCTACTGCACGTCCAGTGTGACTTCTTACGCTCGAAGGGCAACCATGAATGGGCATTGAAGTTGGCACGTCATGCTGTCAACTGCGCACCTAGCGAGTTCGTAACATGGGAGAAGCTCACTGAGCTGTACATTGATCTCCGCCAGTATGAGTCGGTGCGTACCAGGAAGTGTTTCTTCAGCCACACGCCAACACAGACCTTGACTTCGCGATTACAGGCGCTCCTTACACTCAACTCATGTCCAATGTTCACATATAATGGCCGGGATGGACACCGAAATCTGCCGCCCGCGAGAGTGCACCTGCCTCCCAAAGGTGCCATAACTGAGATTCTTCCAGAACGTACCAAGACGGAAGATGACGAGGTACGGCGGTCTCGCCCATGTTTAATGCTCTAGTTGATCTGTTGTTTTCAGGCTGATCCTGCTCTTTTGCGGCTGCCAGCGCCCGGGCTGCGGGGAACATGGGCACGGGCCTATGCGCTGCTCACGCGTCTTGTCTCACAAATTGGCTGGGACGAGCTGCTCAAGACGCGGAGCGCCGTTTTCGTCATGGAGGAGGAATACCGGATGCAGAAAGCGCAGGGCGACATACGCCCACACACTGCTTCGCCTTCCTCCAATGGTGATGAGGATTCAGCGGTCGTCCACGAGGATGGCAGTGTTTCCTCAAGCCGCGTTCTGCCGAAGCGCGGTGCATCACTGACGGAGAGCTCGACGCTCGCTCCGAAGCTGGAAGATCAAGCTGATGATGACGCGTCGACGCGCGGGGTACACTCCGCGAACCCATCCACTGACGGCGACACACTTACCCCGAACGGCATCCCCACCATCCGGATCTCGACTGAAAGTGATGTCGACCGTGAGACCAAGGCAGAAGAGCCTGCGGAGAAGCATGTGAATGGGAACGGAGAGGTCAGGGAGGCAAAAGACAATGGAGTAAGCGAGGTAGTAGGACAGGCCCTGGAGAAGCCTGTGCAGGCGGGTGGCCAGGACGAGGGTATTGCAGCCGGTACTCAGGAGCCCTTTTCGTTCAGTAACAAGCGGCTATGCGAGAGATGGCTTGACAATCTGTTTATGGTCCTCTATGAGGTATGTCGTTCTTATCTGCGTACCCCAATGCAGGACGTGACGGTTTCTTGGCAGGACTTGCGCGTATGGACGATCTTCCGGGCGGAGGTAGCGCACTTCAAGACGCAGCACGTCGCGTACCGCAAGACGGGACTCGAGTGGGAGATCCTGGGAGACCTCGGCACGCGCTTGCACCACAAGGAGGAGGCGAAGGAGGCGTACCAGCGCTGTCTGGACTCGCAGCGATACTCGTACAAGCCGTGGTCGAAGCTGCTGGACATCTACTCCGACGAGGGCGACATCCAACGCACGCTGCAGGTCGCCATCCGCGTTGCAGCGTACCAGTACGCCGAATATACCGAGATGACGGTGCGTTGGTCTGCATAGCTTATGTGCAACAGCCCTTCTGACTCGTGTCTCGTTTTGCAGTACCCGACCCAGATTGCCCGGTGCTTCTTCAAGCTCGGGCAGATTCATGGGTTCGCAAAAATATCATACACACTATTGAGTATGGGGCTGCCGGACCCCGTGATGAAGATTATGGACAGCTATTTACAGTATGGACGGGCATTCAAGGTGGAGGGGTACGACTTTTAATATTTTCTCGAGTGTGCCGTGGTGTTGTACATAGGCTGCGTAGTTTTCACTGCTTCCGGTTATCTGTTCTCGTACTGGAATCCTGTATACCACGTCTACTCCTCTTTGCAGTCTGCGATGCATTTGCGTGCAACACAATGTTAAAAGCGTGTTCGGAGTCGTGGCCAGTCAAGTGAGCATGCAGCATACTTACGAGATACGAAACAGAATTAGTGTCAGCCCTGAGCCAGGGGTCAGAAAGGGAGGGTATCATTAGTGACAGCTAGAGCAGACAGCGATATTGTGACAAAATTCGGCAGAGCAATCCAGTGTCATAGTCGCCCACATCAGCTAACACCCAACGCCCTACTCATGCCTTCTCTTGATGCCTACCTTGCACTCGACCGGTTTGCGTAAGAAGCCTTCGCGTGTCTCGAACTGCTCAGTCGTTCCAAAAATCAATGTCAGCTCACCAGATGCAGGGGAGACAAGACGCACATTTTTACCCGGGTCCTCCAACACGAAGTGGTACCGGTGGAGGATAGACCCGATGATGATGAGCAGCTCCAGGTTTGCGAGGTTGCGGCCCACGCAGCTCCTGCAGCAACAGTCAATCTTGCCCTGCAACGGCTACCAGCAACACCACGCACCTCGGGCCAAAGGAGAACGGGTTGAACGCCCTCTGCAGCGTCTTCTCGTCCCGCTCGAACCAGCGCTCCGGGCGGAACACGTCCGCATCCGCTCCCCATGCGTCCGCGTCGCGGTGCACGGTGTATGTCGGGACGGACAGCACCGCGCCCTCGGGGAAGAATCGGCCCGCGACGACGAGCCCGCCGGGGGGCACGATGCGCGGGAGGCCGATGCCGGACGTGGAGTGGACGCGCAGCGCCTCGCTGATGACCGCCTCGAGGTACGGGAGGCGCTTCACCTGCTCGAACGTCGCGGCGGGGTCGCCGTCGGGCCCCGCCCCGAGCGCGTCGTCCAGCTCCGCCTGCAGCTTCTCCTGCACACGCGGGTTCGCCGCGAGGTGGTACGTGATCGCGCACGACGAGCTGCCGCAGCCGTGTCAGACCGTCGTCGCGCGGCAGATTATATAGAGTGGAACGGCCGACGCACTTCGAGGTCGTGTCCGAGCCCGCGATGAGCTGCGTGAGCGCCTCCGCGGTGAGCTCCGGGCGGCCCATCGGGTTGCCCGCGTCGTCCTTGCCCTCCTGGAGCTTGCTGAGGAGGTCCGTGCGGTCCGTCGGGCTCGCGAGGCGCTTCGCGACGGCGGCGACGGCGATGCCCGCGAGGCGCTGCACCGCCTGGTTGCCGCGGCGGAACCACGGGATGCGCCGCGCGAGCGGGCGCCAGTGCGGCGGGAGCACGCCCATCGACGCGGAGTACTCCCCGCGCGAG
Organism: Obba rivulosa; assembly: GCA_001687445.1. NCBI lineage: Eukaryota > Fungi > Basidiomycota > Agaricomycetes > Polyporales > Gelatoporiaceae > Obba > Obba rivulosa. The sequence goes on along the minus strand of KV722388.1, from coordinate 66,972 downwards.
TTGAGCACCTGCACCGCGGGGAAGTGCTCGATCTCGGGCGCGGCGCCGTCGCCGTAGCCCTTCATCGCCGCCTCGTGCGAGACGGCGACGGGCGCGGAGTCTGCGCAGGCGTGCAGCATCCCGAAGGGCGCGCCGAACGCGAGGTCGCCTGGGGCGCGTCAGTTGCGTGCTGTGGGGGGGAGGGCGGACGCACCGATGATGTCGAACGCGAGGTAGTTCCACCACGGGAGACAATCGAGCCAGACGCGCCCGTCGCGCCCAACCCAGCCGCCCTCGCCCTCGGTGCCCTCGAGGCCCTTGCGCCCGAGGTCGCACAGGCGGTCCCACTGTGCGACGAGCGCGCGGATGTGCGCGCGGACGTGCGGCTCGAACTCGAGGACGTTCTTCTGCGAGAAGATGTGCGAGACGATCTTGCGCTTGCGCGCGTGCTCGGCGCGGGAGCGCGTGTTGAAGAGCCCGCGCTGGATCGAGACGAACGCGTCGTAAAAGTCCGCCTTGAGCGAGCCGTTCCCGTGCGCGTACACGAGCTGGATCGCGTCGGGGTCCGCGACGGAGACGTGGTTCGGCGCGAGCCGGACGAAGGTGCCTGGTGTGCGGTCAGTCTCGTGCTGTCTGGCTACGGGAGGATCGGAGCGGCAGCAAGAGCGGGCGGTAGAGGATTTCGGCTGCCGCACCTCAGTCCCGCGCGGGATCGCTGCAAGCACGGCGGCTGTGCAGCGGGACGCCCTTGCCCAGCGTCTAGCGGAGCGGATGTGATCTAGGTGATTCAGAGATCATTGCGCAGGACAGCCATCCCATGACCGCCAGCGACCTGACGCGCTTGGCATCCCATACGCTCCGCAAGCAAGCCGAGGGAGCTTGTGGGTGTAGCCCTGCCCTCCGAGTCTGCTGGTAGAGAGCAGGGGCTAACCCACGCTTAGGGTTATAAACACACCCGGCCAATTCCCTGAACAAAGTTCTCAAACATGTCAAGCAACGCGTCTCTGTCCCCGTAGAGCGTGACAGCTGTGCCGGAGACATCACCAACAGCGGCGCGCAGCGTGGTGAGGGCAATGGGTCGGTGGGTTGCAACCAGTCTTCCGCCTCGAAAGGGGGAGAGACAAGGATTGGCACGTACCGTGTTTTTTGTGCAGCTCATGTACGACCTCGGAGCGATGCCCATGCGCAGCCACCCATCCCAGCCATGCGTCGGAGAACTTTGCGAGCCAGGGCCCGGGATACGAGCGGATGCCGTGCGGGTCGAGGAGCCAGGGTACCAGATGCACGAGCGCGACGGCTGCGAGGAGAACGAGCGCGGCTGTACTCAGGTTGAGGTTGAGCGCAAAGAATGCCATGATGGTCTGGAAGACAGTGCGGAGACAGTCAGCGGTGTGAGGAGTATTTATCGACTAGTGCGGGTATGGGAGGATCTATAGATCGTGCTGTGTTGATTTGGGTGCGCGAGAGCCGCCCGCGGAGGGGCTTGGACAAGCGCACGAGGACAGGGAATGCGTGCTGAATTCAAACATTCGATGACGAGAATGTGCTTCGCTCTTGTAGTTCCTGGGATGGAGGAGTGCTCAGGGGAACAATGCTTATCCGAATGGTACCATCGCTTGTTGTACGCGCCTTCCTCTGTCCATAGATCGCCCTCGGAGGAGCTGTGCAACCCTCAACTTCAATCTCTGCAAAGCCAAACGGACCATAGAGACGCCATCGCAGCGTCGGGCCTCCTCGCTCCCTCCCACCGCTCCGCCCGTCTGACGCCATCCAGGATCCTCTAGCGTTCCTCAACTTCGGCGTGTCTTCGGTCTCGCACGCCAGTCCGACGGCTTATGACTTCACCAGCCATCAGCTGGGCCCGCAATCACCAGATATCACCCAACTGTGACCCAAGCACACTCAGCACAATCAGGCGGACCTTCTGGAGAACACGATATCTCGCCGCGGCCTTCCGAATTTGAGGTATGTTCTCTCAAGATCGTCCGTGCGCATAAGGGACTGTGGGATCTGCGATGGCTACTTCTTGGGCTTCTTGATGTTCGACGCTTGGGTAGGCTTCGATGGATGGCGTGCTGTTTTTCTCTCTTGATCGCCGTGCTCTCGTCGCTCTGGAGAAGACACCAGTGTGCGATAGCGGGTGCTCACTGGATCTACCGCTCGTCCACGCCTTCAGGCTCTCTGTCGCTGCAGACGGTCTCGCTGACTCCCAGCAGTCTCGTGATAACATGACCTCAGGTTTCGCGTAGAGTTTGTGTGCTGCGCATTCTCCCCGTTCTTCCCACCTGTCATTTTGGTTCAGTCACCGTTGTACGGCTGCGCCCGGCATCCATATATCAGAACCTTACGTCTTGGACGACCACAGGCAGGTAGATCAGGACCTCTCACTCTCCACATGTATCAGAACCTGCTTCCTCCCGTTCTTGCTGTACACGGAGATGGTCCGATCGCGGCTTGGATGACCATAGGCAGGTAGATCACGACGTAATACGCATTTGTGCTGCGCGGGGTGCGTGGCTTGCACTCGGCGAACACATGTTACGAGTTGGGTCTCGCATCCGTGACAGCGCCCTTGTAAATGCCAACAAATAGTTATTCTGATGCGGGCTGGAAACGGTCCTGAGCTGCAAACTGTGCTACATAAATATCCGGGGAACTACACTACTGGTTCGTACGTGATATGCTATGCTATGAAACTGACATTCTCGGGAGGCTCTCTCTACGAGTATAAGTGGGAGATGGGCCGGTGGGGTGCATTAAGGCTACGAGTATCGAGATCCGGGAAGCGAGAGCAAGGACTACTATATGATACATTTTACGAGCAGGGCGAAAAACGGTCACGGAACAATGCAGGGCGAGCAGAGCGGAGGTGCGAAGCAGAAGAAAGCAAATACGAGGGGAAATCAAGACGGATTCGTCAGGCAGGCACGTTTAATGGGGCTGAGCAGAGAATAACCGGTCACAATCGGGTGTATATCTTGGAGATGGATGGTTCGGGCACAGTTCTGGTATGTCGTTCGGGCGGTCGGGCGCAGACTTGGTATCTCACAGCATCCCGCACGGTCACAACAGCGGCACGTCCTGCGGCGGCTCGCTCTCCGCGTCCTGCACGCCAGGGACGCACACAGTGAGCACGCCGTCCTCCATCCGCGCCTGGACATCCTGGGTCTGTATCCGGCCGCCCATCAGCGCGCGGGCGCCAGCTACAAGCAGCCACTCACCTGCGTCTCGGGCGGCACGAGGATGACGCGCATGAACTCGCCGTACCGCCGCTCGCGCGCGGCGTGCCCCGCCGCCGGCGCGGCCGGCGCGCGCGCGGTGCCCTCGACGAGGAGCACGCGCACGCGCGTGTGCGGGCACCGCAGCAGCCGCAGACGCACGTCGGCGCGCTGCACGCCTGGCAGCTCGAGCAGCGCGGTGAGCGTTTGCGCGGTGCGGTCGTAGAAGATGTCTGCGCGGATGCCGTACCGCCGTGCGGGGACCGCGGCGGGGGCCTGAGCTGGGTTTTGCGGTTGAGGCCGAGGGCCGGGCGGGTCTTGAGGCACTCCTTGGGCCGGTGTTGGAGGCGACTGCTGCGCATCGGAGGCGGCGTAGTCGTGCGGGGACGCGCGATCTTGCGGCGACACATGCGCCGACGCCGACGCGCCCGCGCCCGCGTCTGCAGGACTGCTCACGAAGAAGGAAGAAAAGAGGACGTCTGAAGGGGACACGGCACTCGAGACTCGTCCGACGGCGTACCTCGCAGCCGCCGCGGGCGCAGCGGACCCCGGCGCCCCCGCTCTCATCGTCGCACGCCCGTACCACACACTCGTCGCAGGACACGGCGCGATCATGTGCGTCAGCGCGCCCTGCAGCCCCGCGCTCGCGCCCCCGCGCGCGATCGTCTCTGCCGGGCCCGCCTGCCCCTCGCGCATCTCACTCGCGCGGCGCACTCTCACAGGGGGCCGCGCCCCGACAGCCTGCGCGGACTGCGGGCGGCGGTACGGGTGCGCGCGCGCGCCCGCATGCGCGGACCGCGCCGGCCCCGCACCGGCAGACTGTGCCGTCTGTGCGCCGGGGCTCGCGCTCGTCGCGGTGCGCGGCGTGCCCCTGCTGGGCACGCGCCGGCGGCGCTCATCGCTGCCGCTCGCGCTGGCAAAATCCTCTTGGGTCGTGTTATCAAAGCGGAAGAGGGACGGCACGCGGGGCACGGAGGAGAGCATGCCTGTGTGCGACTGCGCGTGCTGTGGCTGCATCATCGGCGCCGCGAACGAGTGCGGGGGCTGATGCGCCGGCTGCGGTGCATATGACGGTACGTGCTGCTGATACGGCTGGCGCTGCTGGTGTTGCTGGGGCTGTTCGTGCTGGGGGGGCTGTTCAAGCTGTTGGAGATGAAAGTGCTCATCGAGCGGAGATGGTTGCTGCTGTTGCGGCTGCTGTGTCATCGCCGGGGCTTGGGGATCGGGCACGTCCCACGTCGCGTTGTACATGCGCGGAGTCGCGGGATTGGAATAGTCCACATAGTGATGAAAAGGGTTTGACATTTCTGCAGGGTATACTCTAAGCTCTAAGCTCGTGCAAGACAGCGACAGCAAGGAGAGGCCATTGGGGAAAAGAGGGATGCTCGCTGGCACCCGCGACGGCGAGGACTATATACCCGGCGATTACCGCTGAGTCACCGCCTCGGGCCCGCCTTTGCAGTCCCGATTTGGAGGAGGGCGGCCTGCGCGATTTCCCGATTTGGCTGGCGCGGTTACCGATTGCATGGATACCCGCTCACCGTGGGAGATTCCAGGGCGAGCGCCCGCTGCAAAAGGCCCCGACTGCGCTGCGATTGGCTGGCAGCTCGCGTCCTCTATGTGCGGCACGGGCGGGACGGGCGCGTGTTGATGCTCGAGCCCACAGAAGGGCGCGGCAGCACACGGCATCCCAGGGCAGGCCATTGTTCGCCGCGGTCGGCCGTGTTGGGGCGCTTATGCGCGCAGTAAGGCCGCCCATTTCCCATAAATCAAGACATCGCGCGCCGCCCGCCTCGTGCGCCCCAGAAGACATGTCCGAAACCAAAGACAGCGTGCGGGTTGACTAAAGACGAGGGCCGCTTGGCGATGGTATATTGCCCCTGCACCACGAGGCCGACGGGATCGCTGCATGCGATGTTCTAGGATGTTCACGCCCGACGGCGGGAGGCGCGCATGGCGCGACGGCCGCCATGCGTGGCGTGCTCCCTGTGGAAGGGCTGCTTCCATGTCCACGAAGCTGCACAACACCTGCTTGGGTGAGGCGGGATCGGACGAGATGCGTTACTGTGCGTTCTCGAGATACAGTAAGATCTCCTCGGCCCCATGGATCTCTCTACCAATCATTAGGGCCGCGTTCTGACACATCCAGGAAACTCAAATAGCCTCAAACTTGCTTGCACGTCGAGTGCTGCCAGGTGCTGCCCTCAATCAAGTACCGGCCTCAAGCATGTCCTAGCGCATCGCACGCGAGTAGACGCGAGACGATCGAGCATCCGCCTGTCGTTGCGATGGCTGCCGTGCGGCAACGGCGCCTGTATCGTTACTCTCGCTGCCTCTGCGGTCGTCGTTTTACCCGGCGATGAGCTCGGCGGGATGTTCGTCAGCAAATCGTCAGCATTACATTTATACGACGGCGCATGTTCGCCCGCAAACAAACACGACCCACTTACGGAACACTCACGAAACGACGCGCCCGACGGGGACCAGCCAAGTGCCATAAGTGAGTTGCCGATTCCGATACACGTACAAGATGGGACTGCGCCGCGTTTCAAGTGTGATGACGCTGACCATTCAATATGCAGATAGTACGGAGGTCGGATCGCGCATCCCAACATCTCGTGCATCTTCGCAAACGAGCCATTCCGCACTGCATCTCGGAGATCCCAAATCTCTCGCGTCGCCATATATCATCTCGGACAAATGCTTCTCGATTTCCTCGTACCGCCGCGCATCACCGGTTCGTCTCCGCCATCCCCTCCTCTCATTCTGTACAATCTTCACACTCGCCCTTTACACTAGACTATTACAACTACTTAACGAATCCCAACCCGAACGTCTCCGCCTCCTCGACGAGCCTCCCTCTCAGCGAGACCGGCAGCAGCATCACCGATACCGGCCTCAGCAGCACATCATCCAGTCGCAGCATCTCTGTGGCCATGCCTGCCGCCGTCCCCACCATATCCGCTCGTATTGCGCTCGTGACCGGCGCGGCACAGGGCATCGGCGAGGCAATCGCGCTCCGGCTTGCTGAGGACGGCCTCGACGTCGCGGTGAACGACATATCATGCAAGCATGAGCAGCTCAATGATGTCGTCGAGCGCATCAAGGCCATGGGCCGCCGTGCAATTGCGGTGCCCGGCGACGTCTCGTCGGAGGAGGACGTCGTGCTGCTCGTCAAGACTACTGTCGAGGTGCTTGGCGGACTCGATGTGGTAAGAGCGAGGCTGCCTTATTTGGGGGCTCCGAAGAACTGACATGTGTTGCAGATGGTTGCGAATGCGGGCGTTGTGGCGATGAAGCCGCTCCTTGACAGTACGTGAATCATGTGTCAGTGACTGGCTTGGAACTAATAACGATGATAGCATCACTTGAGGAGTACGACCGCATTATGGGGGTGAATGCGCGCGGTGTCATGCTCTGCTTCAAGCATGCCGCAGCACAGATGATTAAGCAGGGCCGCGGTGGACGCATTATTGGCGCATGCTCCGGCTCGGGAAAGAAGGGTATGTGCGCTACTCTGTAGGCTGTGGACACGTACTGAATACAAGCAGGTATATGCAACATGGCCGCGTATAGCATGTCCAAGTTTGCGGTGCGCGGGTTGACACAAGCATGCGGTATGTTCTTCGGATTTTGCTGGTTATCAGAGCTGACCTCGTGTTCATTGGCAGCGTCCGAGTGGATCCAACATGGGATCACCGTCAACAGCTATGCCCCAGGATGCATCCTCACACCCATGCGTGAGTCTCCAGCGCACTCCATTGGTGCGCTGTGCTTGACACTGACGGGATTCGCTTTCACAGTCATGCATCCAGATGACGCAAAGAACGGCGGACCCGCCTCCACTGCGAAATTGGTATGGCCCACTCGGCACTTGCACGCGTCTAAACAGCATGCTGATCAACATTTCCAGGCTACTGGCATGCCCCTCGACATTCCAGACGCGGAGCCGACAGTTGTCGCGGGCTTCGTCTCGTATATCGCCAGACCCGAGGCGCACTTTATCACGGGTCAGTCGCATCATCCTCTCACACAGCCTTTCCTCTGACTGAACGTTTCCCGGATCCAGGACAAACAATCAACATCGACGGTGGCCTTCACTTTGACTAATCACATAACCCCTCGTGCACATATACCACCAACCATCATACACATACCTCGCCCCACACGCACAATGCACATATAACGCTTCGGCCTTCTGTATCGAAACTCAAAACCCAATCCTACAGCCATAGTATTCAGAGCCTCGGACCTACTGTGCTACTCTCTGTCGCTAATCTCGCCTGCTGTGCCACGACTGCTCTATACTCATAGTACTCCTCATTTATGCCAGGACATACGTAGACAGATACGCCCCTTACGAATCTAGAAATGATTCACCGTGGATCGACGAACTGTCCCGTCCTGTCTACCAAATAATTGCATAGTTTCAGCCTGAAAGACATAACCGGCGTGTGCTGATTTGGGCAAGAGCTGAGATTCAGGGCCCGCGCGGACGCAAACGAAACTAGAAGTGTCTTCGATTACGATCTCCCGGGATGGAGTAGGCTGGGGGCCTAGTAATAAGAAAAGCTTAGCATCTGCCCCTAGCCCCACCTTAAAGTCACATCAAATGTTCATTGGACACATTGTCACTTCCTTTGGGGCTTGAAATCTCATTTCCGGTCTGCCAGATATTCACCCTGATGCATTTCTTCGACACCCCAACAACGCTCTTTCTTGTAGATACCAGTGGCACGGCATACATGCACATACACACCCTAATCAAAGAATCGATGATTCAGATTTACGGCTTGACCTATTCCCAACGTGAGTACGTATTATGAGTCTTCCCCTTAGGATAATCACCTGTGATGAAGTACGATTCTGGCTTGGTTAGGTATGAGACGAGACTAGCAACGACATCTGGACTGCCGATCTCCCACGTTGTTGGGAGGCCCACTGTCTGCGTCAATGCGTCAAAGATTTCGATGGGGCGAGACACGCAAGAGGGAAGAAACACTTACCTTTAGAAAGGTCGTACCTGGGCCACCGTTGATATCATCGTCGGGAAGTTGCGCTGCACGAGGAAGTAAGTGATATCCTCGTTTCTGATTCAGATTTCGACGCATTTACCCATAGATGTCATCATGACCCCAGGCGCGTAGGCATTCACAGTAATGTTGTGGTCTCTAAGTTCAAGCGCTGCCGCATATTAGTCGGATTCGCAATACGCAATAATTGTGAGTACCCAAGCTCTGCGTGAGCCCCCTGACCGCAAACTTGGACGTGCAGTAGGCGGATAAGTTTTCGGAACCTGGGAATGACATCCATGAATCACAGAACTTGGGCATGGAAATCATCGAACCTCGTTTTCCTGCAGTCGAACAGGCTCCTATGATCCGTCCACCGCGGCCTTGCTTGATCATTTGTCTAGCCGCATACTTGTAGCTGAGCATCACGCCCCGCACATTGACGGCCATGAGGCGTTCCCATTCCTCCACAGATGCTGGTACAGACAGTCTCCATCGAAAATGCTTGACTTGGTTCAAAGCACAACTTACTATCTAGCAAGGACTTTAGAATAATGATTCCTGCATTTGCGACCATCTTCAGCAGGTTAGGCTCGTCTCGGTCCTTACCGATTTGAACGTACGTACCACATCGAGAGTACCTAGTTCTTTCGCGACCCGATCGATCATGTTTTTGACATCGTCTTCTGAGGTTACATCTGCAGGAACGGCAATGGCACGTCTACCCTTGGCCTTGATGTCTGATACGACGCGATGGAGCGCTTCGATACTAGAACCGAGGTCGTTCACCGCAATGTCGAGACCGTCATCTGCCAGGCGAAGTGCGATTGCAAGGCCTAAGCCCTGTGCTGCTCCCGTTACGAGGGCTACTCGGATGTCGGATGCAGACATTCCCTGCCCGTGGTCAAGTTGACGAGGATGGGAAAACACTTGTGAACGCACGATATGATTCTGTGTCGTGCTTACCCACATATCCTTAAATAGGCCGCGCGATCCCAAGCCTTACTTGGGTTGACAGTTTTCGCTTGTGTCCGACTGGAAGCACATCACGATGCACCTAGGCTTCGACTTTCATTGCCTGAGGTCACAAATCAGCATGGACTATAAATCGGAAGAGCTTGTCTGTACTTATCTGGCAAGCGAACGGATTGGCCAGGCAGTCTTTCACCCACACCTCCATTAGATAGACAGCATCAGGTAAGGTATCAAGTACACGTGACTACGCTGATTGCAAAATCAAGATTGCGACACAAGTGTTGATAGCGACTTTCTGGTTTGATCCCGCATTATATGCATCAGATGCATGCAGACCGGCTCAGCATGAAGGAGCTTTACCTAAGGCTTCTTATCCTTGCCTGATGTATCTCTCAGCAGGATGTATAAACGCCCGCTGCGCTTCACTATATGGCGAAGTCTCGGACGTGCTTAGCACAATGCCAGTCACTGTAGGCTGCGAAACCACAACACGGTTATTCATTGCACATCACAAGAATGGTATGATTGAATTGCATAAAAGGATAACAAACTGAACTCGTTATAGGCACAAATTATGTGAATACATCTGTCGGAAATATATTCTAGCTGCATGCTTACCGAAACAGTGAACTAGTCAAAGTATATTCCGCCGTTCAGCGCGATAGATTGACCTGCACACAATCGCTGGTAGGCTCGCGTTGTTCGAGCTTTGACATAAAACGCACCAGTGATAAAATATGACTCTGGTCTAGCAATGTAGGATACAATGCTGGCGACCACTTCTGGGGGTGCATGCGGAGTAGTAGGCGGCAGACCTGCAAGCTGAGCCGAGAGTACACGTCAATCAAGTGCTCGCTAGTAATGTTTATACTGACCTTCTTCGCAGTACTGCCAGGACCTCCATTGATGGCGTCGTCAGGATGGTCTGTGACTACAAGGAATTGGACCTCGACGTCGATATGTAGTGGCATCCAAATGAATTCACCTAAATTTGTCAGGATTACTCCTGGTGCGTACGTATTGACGGTGATATTGTACGGTCTGAGTTCCTGTGCTGCTACGGGTTAGCTAGGCCTACCGTGTCGAATAGGGCTGGTGCACCTGTGGACTGCGTGAGCCCTCTCACAGCAAACTTGGATGTGCAATATGCCGAATAATTGAAGTATCCTGAGAATCAGAATATGAAGATTGCAGCTTTACCGCGCCAAAGCTATGGCGATACCTTGCTTTCCGCCAGTCGAACAAGCGCCTGTGAATCATATGACAACAAGAACTACAGAGAAGGCTGCTGAAGGATATTGACCTATGATCCTACCACCACGACCTTGCTTGATCATCTGCACAGCCGCATACTTGTAACTGAGCATGACACCTCGCACGTTGACAGCCATTATACGCTCCCATTCATCCACGGAGGCTGAAAAATCTCAGGAACAGGCGTCAACCAATCTCGTGCCAACAACACACTTTCAAGGAAAGATTTTCCGAGTGAAATTCCTGCATTCGCAACCATCTGCGTGAGATATTTAGTGTGTCACGGCGATCGTGTACGAACTACGTACCACATCGAGACCGCCTAGTTCTTCTACCACTCGATCGACCATGGACTTGACATCCTCCTCTGAAGTTACATCTGCAGGTACTGCGAGCGCCCGTCTCCCTTTGGCCTCTATCTCTGAGACGACATTCTGCAACTGCTCGCTCTTGGCGACGATGTCGTTCAATGCTACGTCCAGGCCGTCGTCTGCAAGACGAAGGGCAACAGAAAGGCCAATGCCCTGCGCGGCGCCAGTGACAAGAGCTACTCGAACAGCTGACGTAGACATGATGGCTTGTCGATAGCGAGGAGAGGCTGATGGTCGGTGTCGACTGTGTCGACCTTGTTTATCTGGAAACTCAAATGCAGACTCTGTCAGCGATTGGCTGTCATCAACTCTAAATTTAGTCAGACCTTATGCTAATCGTTGAGTACGGGTCTCGTTTATCTAAAGCAGGACGCTGCAGATACGTGCGCTTCGGGTTCCATTTCCTTGAGTGCGAGCAGTACTTACGCAAGAATAGACGCCATGGGAAGATTCGACAGGAAGCTCACCCCACGGGACCAACTCATAGGCCATCAGGAGAATATTGCTTTGTCTTGGCACGCTTTTCGAGCCTTTTAGGGCTTCCCGGTGGCTGTCGCGGCCTTTCGCGTCCAGCAAAGCCACGAAAGCGCCTGAAAGCGACGCAAAAGGTGTCTAAGCAGTAACAATATTCTCCTGATGTAGAGTGCAAGCGGAATGCTCACGACGTCCAGGTCGTGGAAAATGCGATTTTACTAGATATTCCGGCAAGATCAAGCTTCAAGCCATGTGACATCGTTATGTTGACACAGGAATGGAACATCAGCATAATTTCTAGAAAGAGATTTCATAATTCTGAACTTATAGCCAGTTGCCACAGGCATCAAAGGTCTGACAGCTTCTCAGACGACCGGCCCGAGACAGACTATAAAGACTTTGAGAATCGTGTCTGAGTATTTCATTTCGATAGCCGATAACGATTCCCAGTGCTATGTTTCGCGCAAGCAGATACGTAGAGGATGACAGGGGGGATGAATCTAGTCCATAGTACGCCCACTGTCGACTGCTACTGCCTGACCTGCGAGCTCGATCAGCAGTCTGGTGGATACCTCGCTGTGTAAGAAATTACTCACCAGTAATGTAGTCTGATTGTGGGTGAGCGAAATATGAAACGAGGTTCGCAACTTTGTCGGAGCCCATCGCCTGCGTCCCAGGCGGCAGGCCAAAGGCCTGGAATTGTATATCTGGATCAAGTAGCCATGACATCCAAAGCAAAGTCAATCACCTTGATAGCAGTAGAGCCCGGACCGCCGTTGATCGAATCATCCGGATGCCACACTATTAAGTAAAGTGAGTGTCTGTCAACCATCCATCTTGTGAACGTTCGACCCGGGGGTCACTCACCCAAAGCAGTATCGACAACACCCGGTGCATACGCGTTGACAGTGATGTTGTACGGCTGCAACTCCTGCGCTGTTCAGGATCAGATCATCAAGCCACAATCATTGTGAATTGGAAAGAGCCGTCAGTACCTGCGCTCTGCGTGAGACTTCTCACTGCAAATTTGGATGCAGAGTATGCGCAGAGGTTCAGGGCAGCTGACAAACACACATACGTCTGTATAGCACGAATAACGGCGTGTGAAACGTACCTCTCTTTCCAGCACTCGAACAGGCACCTGGAGTCCGATCCGTCAGTTTAGATATGCTGGAGCCCCATAGAGTACGCAGAAGTGCTACCGATAATTCTCCCGCCATGGCCTTGCTTGATCATCTGCAGGGCAGCATATTTGTAACAAAGTAAGACACCTCGTGCGTTGATCGAGAATACACGGTCCCAGTCCTCCACAGTAGCTAAGAAATTGCTGCTTGAGTGTATGGAGATGTCGTTTTGAAGGGCACTTACTCTCAAGTATGCCCGTCATGGAGACGATACCAGCATTGGCTACCATCTGCAAACAGGATAAGGCCCTATCCCGCCAGAAACAATGGCGACATAGCAGACGTACCACATCTAGACTGCCCAGCGTATCAACGACTTGGGTAACCATACTTTTGACCTCTTCTTCTGAAGAAACATCTGCTGTAACGGCGAAGGAACGTCTGCCCTTGGCTTCGATCTGAGAAACGACCTGGTGCAGCGCCTCGCTCTTCGGGGCGAGATCATTGACCGCGACGTCGAGACCATCGTCCGCGAGTTGGAGCGCAATGGCAAGACCCAGACCCTGTGCAGCTCCGGTGACAAGAGCGATACGAGTGGGTGAGATCGACATTCTCCGCGATAAGAGAGATGATAAACAGTGGACAAATGGTGCAGTGGGACGTTGTGCGGGTACAGATGCGTGTGCTGCGCTGCCCTTTATTATGGTCGGTTGGTGTGTCGGATTTGGAACTCAACCGAAGCCGAGAACCCATGTGCATAGTCTGTGCATAGCCGAAAAGAATGACATCGTAGCGCTTCCCTGCTTCAAGATATGTATGGCACGCACGTAATTTCCCCGTGACTGCAACCAGTACGTATACTATCGGACATGCGCGGCAATTCTCCCGGTAGATGGACGTGTCGAACTGAGCAAGGGGCACACCTGTGGAAATCTTTCCAAGACCTGCCAAGTCGGCCTAAATGGGTCGTCATTGTGGACGAGAGATCTTCATCTTCATAAGTAAGCCGAGGAGATGATACGGTTAAATCATCTGCATAATTGATTCATAGAAATCGCCTGGCACTGCTCTGATTACCACCTGCAGGCGCAATGCATGCCCCGACACTCGGTTGACCCTATGGCACCGGATGGTGTGCTCTCCCGGCCCTTTCTGCTGGATGACATCACTTGGGCAAAGGCTTGTGTGCGGCAGCAGTGCCTGCGAGGGGCTGTTGGGATTGATGGGGTGTCCTATCGTGAGATCCTGGTGACGTCCAACTCTTGTTCTTGTTCCACAAGTGCATTCGGACTTGTGACGTGCCGGGGGGAGTTGTCCTCGTGGGCGTGCCCAAGCCGGGGAAGCCTGCGGACGACCCCGAGAGTTATCGGCTAATAAGACTGGAGTGCTGTATGCTCAAGCTGCTCACTGCTCGTCGAGCGACGCCTGCGTACCCTGCCCTCTTCCCAAAATGGCTTTCGCTCCGGCTGCCGTGCAACCGAGAATATCTTCATCATGCGCGCAGCCAATGATTGAGAAAGCGCGCGCCCTCGGTCGTACACTTTATGAAGTTGTGTTCGAACGCCTGCGCTGGGCAGAACGGTACCGCCCTCTGGTGCCACGCGCGTGGCGAATGTGCCGTCTGTGTCGGACTGCTTTGGAGAATCCGCCACATGCGCTATTCGAGTGTGAGGGGAACGCGGAGCTCATCGCGGTCTCTCGGCACGCCACCGCTCTCCGTGAGATAGCCGATGTGCTCAGAAGTGTCCTGGACATACGTGGTAGTACTGCCCTCCATGTATAGGTACAGCCACCCCGCCTCCAGCAAGGGGGCGAACCGGGTAATTGATCCTCCTCCTCCCTCGCTTCTCCAGGACCCGGTCAGCGCTCCGAGACTCGTCGTTTGCGAACAAGTAAGGCGCTTGTACGGCTTATGTATGTCGGTACGTGAGCGCCAAAATACTGCTACTGCTACAGTCGAAATGGTTGTGGGCTGTCTATTCCTAACAAAGATTTGATAAATGTTCGAAAATAATTACACATCTGCAACAAGCGCACAAAAGCTACTCAAGTCTCCCAAGTGCTTATGTGCAGTGCAAACCGAAAATCTCTCAGGCCAAAGTTCCATTTAAACGCCCGCATCGCACATCTCTTATGGACCATCCGTCACTACTCATGCATAGACTCATGTTTGTTGTAGAGTGCGGCTAGAGGCTATTCATGAAAATATCTTAGCTTGATTCCATATATGAGAGAATCGTGGGTTGTCCGCAAGTGGACAAGCAGGGTTCTGCCAGCGACAGACGGCACTTCTCCTAGCGCTAGTGTGAATTATCGAATGTCAGGCAATCGCACGCGCATCACGATTTGCAGAAACTCACATATCATGTACCAATTTAATGGAAATCACGGATATCAGATAACGCCGAGAGAACCTGCACCGGCAAAAATGATCACGACGATCCCTCGTCCGGCTTTGAGCCCGCCTGCTCTTCTGCCTGGATTCTCTGTCCGAGAATCTTGGCGCTAACCTGAAGCAGGGTACGATCAGTCTTGTGACCCTTCAATGGCAGAAGCACGGGGTACTCGCATTCCGGATATGCATGGCGGCCCGCTCCACTCCGTACTCCTTGCTGCGCTTATAATGCTCGAGCGCTTCCTCCAGCCGCCCACCTGGTTTCCATTTCGACGTCAGTCTGCACGGCGAAAAGCGAGAACATTTAGAACCCACATGCTTCCAAGACTGCAGCTAAATTGAACGCAATCTCTGGATCTTCTGGGCACAGCGATGTGGCGACTCTGTCAACAAAATGAGAACGGTAGGAAGATAAGAGACGCTACACATACTGGAGGTGGTGGAGAGCAAGGTCAGGTCGAGGGGCGGGCGAGATGATGTATGCGCTTGCAAGGTCTATTGTGCGTCGGAGTCACTTTCAATGGGAAGCTGAGCTCGGCATACCACTCACTAGTGTGTGCATCTGCACTGTCCGGCTGAAGGGCAATCGACTCCTTCCACGCTTCTATTGCTTCGTCGTACTCCCCTGACAATTATATATCAGAGTCTCCCGGGAAGCCCGCGACCACGGACATACTGAGGTGATAATGTGCCACGCCAAGGTTGAAGAGCGAGCTTGGTTGACGCTTGATCTCTACACTGCGTTTGTAGAGGTCCTGTGGGTACATTCAGAACATAGTCCGACGGCGGAGCAACCGCCTACTTTCGCGCCTTGAAGATCACCGTCTTCCAGCTTTTGTGTGCCTTCAGCTAGCACCTTGTTTGCTTCTACCTCAGCTGGGTCTGCCGAGGTTGAGTATGGGGTTGTGCTGGTTGCCCACCCTTGAGAGACTTTCAGAGACAAGATATTTACACTATATGATGATACTCACGTCGTGTGCTAACGAAGTTCTGTGGCCGAGAGCGACATCGCTGGTTCCCGCCGGTGACTGCTGAAAGAAGATGGTAGGACCTCGTTCCTGACACCCAGCCCGCCAATTTTGAGACCCTGATAGAATGCTGGGTCGCAAAGATCCCTCTGGTCAACGCTCGGCTCGCTGCTGCAGACATGGTCGTCAGTATGCGAGCTCAATTTTGGCCAACAACACCGATAAATGGTTAAACTAAGATATCACGGAACGTTAGCCGGCAAATTGCCGGGTTAAGTATTTACGATATATTCAGTTACGTCTTAGTAATTTCAAAAGGAATTTACAATCCCCAGCGACTTCCTGCGTCGTGCTCACTGCGGTCCCCAGCGATCATCGTTTCCTCTAACTCTTCCGGCAGCTCTCAGACTGAGATCTCAATAGACTTGGTAGAAAAAGCTTACTTCTTACTGTGAACAGTGTAGTTGCAGCAACGAATTCCCCGGTAATTTGCGACAAGTAACAAGAGCTGTGTTGTTCCATTGTTCCAGCTTGCCGCTGAACTGCACCTCACTCTCGCAATGATGGGTCCACAATTCATGGATCCGACGGGCATACCTTCGAATGCGTTCGTCGCAGCTATCTGTATACTCGTCGCTGCTGCTCACTTTCAATATAAACGCTATCGACGCACTGGAGAACTTTGCCAGCCCATCCTCACGATAATCCTGACCGCTTACTGCCTACACATTATCTCCGTGATCCTATTCGACTGGCCTCCCAACATTTTTACCTACCTAAAGCTCCCTCCAACTGTTCCGGCGGAGCTCCTGCGCGAAACCCTACTACGACGTGCGGCGCTTCCCCCGGACGCCACCCTGCCGGACTCACTCGAACTTCTCCTCTCCCGCCTATCGTCAGTCGACATACGGTCGTACTATGTTAGGTTCTGGGGTTTGACTTGTCTTGCTCCTCGCTTTCCACTGATTATTGATCCGTTTCTCCGCTACGACAACCCTCGTGCTCTGTAGATTTGGACAAGCAACCATACAACATTGCGCATGGTGCGAGTCCTATAAGGACTACGTCATATACATGCTATCGAGCACATTTCCCGCGTATCTCGCTCAAGTGATCCTGCTGTTCATATTGACAATCACTGGGAGCGGGCACGAGCGGTGGCGGAAGCTGGCTTCGTGTGCCGTCATCGGAATCGCGGCATTGGAAAGTTTCTTCGTCGTTAACTTGGAGTTCTCACTTCTAGAAGACGTCTCTAAAGTGATAATGGTGCGCTCTTTCCCCATTTTCCGTCAAGTCGCACTATCAACCACCGTGAAACAGTGGCATGATTTCGTATGGCTCGTCCGCCAATTACTATTCCTGATAGTCCCTCTCGTCACACACTTTGCCCCGCAATCATCACCATCACCATCACCATCACCTATGCTGTCAATCTATGCGACTCGCGATCTACTCGACAAGGATCTCAAACGCTTCTTAAGCCTGCGATACATGCGTGGCGCAATAATGCGCGATCCAACCCTGCGCGGCGCAGCGATTGAGTGGTGGGAACAGCAGCGAGTAGAAGGCGAGTGGGCGAGAGAAGATCAGCACGTCAGACATGTGGCGGAACAGCTGGGGAAAGGCTTTAGTGTGCCGAGAGAGGGCGCGGGGAGTGATGAGGCGGTTGTAGAGGGTCGACAGAGGACGATTGCACGGACAGCGGTAACTCAGATGATGAGTGACGGACTGGCCCCTTCTTAAGAGTAGTTGTTAACCCCTTGTTATGTTTGTTGCGTTGGTATACTTGCGCTGTCAAAGATGTACTTACTGCATGGTCTGAGTAATTGACACATTTCTGTGGTACCGGCGTTCAACATGCAGGCTCCACATCGTACATTCATGCGGTGTACCGAAATCACAATCATATGTATCTATTCATCTGCAGTGGTCGTTACATGTGTAGTCGTGGCACTTGTCATGGCGCTGTCGACAACTGGATATGGCACTGATACAGGCTATCTTGCGGCCCGTTCCACCCAACTGCAGGTAGCCTCGTCAGCTCTGCCGATAATCCACTCAGTTTGAAGTACTCACCGCACTGCCAGCAGTCTAGTAGACCATTCGGATCGCTGCCACAGTGCTTCAGTTTACACCGATCAGTGTGGTCACATAATCATACTCACTATTTGCGCTTGATAGCAAGTAATTGAGGATAATTGTCCCCCCAATACGCTTGGGTATGGTTCGTTTCGTACACATCGCCCTCATTCTAGCATCGGATAGGGAGCTCACGTTTTGATCAAACAGGAGAGAAGTCCACAACTTACAAAGTAGGCGCCACTGTCTGGCGTGATGTCTCGGAAAGGTTGAATATGATCGTGTACGGTCTGGTACGTCTGGGCTCGCTCCTCAAGCGTGCTATTCCAATTGAAACGCGAGCTTATCGATAGCTATGAGTGAGAAGTACACATGTGAGCAATGACGGCTGCAAATAATGGGACAGCAAACTTACGTGCCACAGCGAGTCTCTCCATGCTGGTGTCACACTAGTCGTCCCCTCCTCATAATTGTACAAAAACGGTGTACCAGCAACAATATACGGGCTGGCGAACTGCAGAGTCTCGTTGATTACGCTCGAGAGTGTCTGCCGGCCTTGCTCAGTGCTGAACAGCGTCGTCGGGAGGAGGCGTGTCCCTAGCGTAATTTCGGGGCCAACACCCTAGATTGCAGGCCAGATGAGCTGAAAGAATGGCGTAGGAAGGGAATTTCTTACGGCCTGAGCGGAAGTGACATATTTGGTGAAGAATGCGAAAAAGGATGGGAGAGTCTCGATGACCACAGTACCGTTGTTTGCCAACGCGAAATCGACCGCCGGTTGCATCGAGACCTTCGCTTCCTCGAGGCTTATGAGAGGGTTAACGTAGACTATGGATGTGCTCTGTTCCGAGTTGCGCTCAGTTCTAATTGAACAGATGGAGCCTGAAGCTTACCTCGTAATGTCCTCCCCAGCCTTCTAAGCCCCACTGGTATGTATTGTTCACACCGAGCTGGTACCAATCAAACGTATTTCCGGAATTTGGGGTGTACGTGATGTCGGCCCTGCAGTGCCGAAGGTATTTAGCTCAAAATAGTGAAGTGTGTGCCTCGGTAGGCACTTACACCTGCAATGTGACTTGTGGTTGGACCTTGTGTGTGGATTCGATAACTACTCCAAAGGCACTTCCTCCACCTCCTCGTAGGGCCCAGAACAGGTCAGAATTCTGGCACTCGTTCGCAGTCCGGTATTCGCCATCGGGAGTGACGACCTTCGCCTCCACCTGCGAAGACGTGTCTCAGCCTTAAAATGTGCGGGATAACATTCAAGGAGACTCACGACTTGATCTACTGCGAGCCCAAAGACAGGTGAAAGCACACTGTGACCACCTCCCTGTAAGAGAATATACATATCAGGAAGTGTTAGATACGACTAGCATCACCAGAACTTACAAGCCAATATCCGCCTCCTGTCCCAATTGTTGTGGCGTAACCTCCTATGAAGGTTCTGTTCACACTGTCCGCAAAAGCGTAGACATCTTCTACAAGTACACCGGCCTGGTGTAATCATCATCGGTCAGCTACAAAAGGATTCAGTAAGAGAAGGCAAGAGACCGCTCACGCCAATAGTTACAGCATCGTATGTCTGGTTTGACTCACACCCGTCTGGTACAAAGTATTCACTATATGACATCTGTGCCAGAAGAACATACTATCAGATCCGGACGTAATCTGTCATAGGCCGATCCTTACCGAAGTCAAACTAGTCGTCTATTATGACAAGTCAGGACTAGCGAGATATCATCGTGGAGTACCACATACCCAGAGGCCCAGTGTGTTCTTGCCACTCGAACGACCTTTGTAATCATGTCCCTTGTTCTTTACAGAGAGTCGGATACCAGTTTCTTCAGAGAATTCGAGCGCTGCTTGCACGTCTGCCGGTCCAGCGATCTCGATCTACAAATATCAGCACGTGAGCGTTGGTCCAGTACGGAGGGCATGTGGCCAGACTGGAATTTACATAGAATGGGGGGACATTCCCGTTCTGACAGTCTACGCCCTCGAAAGCTTGAGGGTTAGATGGATCGCTCAGGTCGAGCAGACACCCCTCTGATACAGCAGAGGACTGGCATGTTTCCCATTGCGGCTGACAGGGAGTAAGACTTAGCAAGAACCAGAGGAATACGGAGAATAAGCTTGCAATCATGTATGCTCCGAAGTGTTCTTGGCGGAAGACGGGGTCAGTGTAATTCTGCTGCACTGCACTGCATGCTGCCGGGTTGGGGGTGACAGGGTCGTCATTGAAGATCGAGAAACAAGGCTCAGAAAACGGGATTCCAAGTTGTAGCCTGCCGCCAACAGTCTGGTTGAGCGCGACCCACTGAGCCGACGAGACTTGACCAGTCCTAGAGATGACTGCAGCAAGTGCAGGGCCGGAAGCCGCGACGGCGCCGACCAAAATCAAATTCTTACTCCGAGCGGCCATGATCATAATGACGCTCCGTCTATGATGATGGACTGTGAGCGACACGGATCAATGCGATCATTGTCGAGAAGCATACCTGGGCGGGGTTCGCGGACTATGTGGAGATGGTACCGCCGTACAGATCGTCCCTCAGAGTAACCAGCAGTCGTCTCAAGACCGTCCGCGTCCTGCAACTGCGGGGGAGATGGCGGCAAGCCTGTCGCAACGTCTCAAGCTCTTAAATACTTGGAGGTATGATCTCCCGACTGGCTATAGTCAGGTACCATGAGGTCGAACGCTTCTGGGATATTAGCAGTAGCCGACGAGATCTATTCCAGTAATGAACCTCCGGCGCGGATAACGGCATCAGGAACCGTCGCAATAGCGCTTATGTTCGCCTTGCACGCTTGCCATGAACTTCCGACTCTGACGCGGCTGCGTCGCCAGCCATGCTACTAGTACAGAAAGTCAGCGGACAAATATTCAGGCCGCATGAACTTCACAAACGTCTAGATACACTTGCTGCACCCTGATATGTCATTTATTAAGAGCGATCTAAGGGAGGAGAAACGGACTTTCTCCTTCTCATAGTAGGACCTTGGAAAGGACGGCTGCATGCCGCGCCAGAATTTGATCAGAGGGCAGGACAGGCCGACTCACCTGACCAGCAAGTAGCCAGTGGTAGCCGATATTAGCGTCCTAATCTAAACCCCGATGAGCGTGCCGTTTAATGCCGTCCTGCTTCTTGCACATCGGGCGGGGACCACTTGAATCTCCGATATCTGCGATCTTGCCAGATCACGATATCGTCAGGCATCGCTTGCCCTCACTCACGACCCTGGTCGGTACGAACTTGGATCTTAGGCTCGCTCATGACATCTTTGTATATATTGTTTGAATATTGCGACGCTCTCACTCTCAGGGTGCGGGGAATACTGCGGGATGCATCTGTCGGCGATTTCGTCGTCGTCGTGTGTTTTCTGTTTCTTGTCGTCAAACTTTTTCCTGGCAGGCGGTCGTCTAGATTTCCACCCGGCCCTATCGGTCTGCCGATGCTTGGAAATGCATTACAGATTCCTTCGGACAAGCAATGGCTCACATTTGAGGCTTGGATAAAACAGTATGGTGCGTTTGATTGCCAGGTTTACTTCCGCGAGGAACGCGTCGAGGGTGATCGCGACGGCACTTCAATGCCTCATAGTGCGTCATAGGCGCCGTGTGCCTGAATATCATCCATAGCGACCGGCTTGCGCTCATAACAGGGTCGAATCCAATAACGCTGACCACGGTCTCATGAAGTCCGAATGGGCACGGATATTGCGGTCAGATTACTTATGGCAATCCGCCTCCGCACCACATCGTAATGGGTCGGCGGCGGAGCGTCATCATGCATGTTCTCGGCATGTCATCAATGGAGATATGACTTGCGCCCTCTCTGCTTGAATTTCTTGGCTCATCTTCATGAGCTGGTCGCTCATTAAAGCCACGCTTTCCGGTCCGGAGACCTAGTACAAATGACAGTACTCGGTTGCCGCCTAGCCGTTACATATGTATGCCAGGCACTCGATCGAAGGCATATCATTTTACGACATAGTAATTGACCGGCATCGCGGCTTCTCTAGTTGTGTACTCTGACGAAGGCGAAGAATCCAAGATACTAACTCAGTCTTGGCTATTTTGCAAGGTGATGTTGTCGGCATCACTGTCATGGGGCAATCTACTGTCATACTTGGCTCCGCGCAAGCTGCTAGCGATTTGCTGGAGGGACGTGGTATGCACTAAGGCCCTTGTCCTGAAGCTTAGCCTAACTCAAGTTTGCCTTTGCAGGAAATATTTACTCTGACAGACCGACGGCTGTTATGGCAGGCGAGCTGTCTGTACACTAATATTGTGGTGTCAGTCCGTCTTTGACGATGTCACTCGCAGCGTCGGTTGGAACCGTGGACTGGGATATGCCCCTGGACCATCCGATGCCCGTTTCCGCGAATTTCGACGTCTTTTTCATCAATTCATGGGCCCTCGCCCATCTCAAGAGACATCCGTACTAAAGATGCAGGAACAATCGGCACGAGATTTAGTTTCGCGTCTAATGAATAACCCGGACGGTTTTATGAAACACGCGAGACAGTAAGCCAATACGGCCACTAGGCGTAAAGTTACAATGTAAACTAACCGCTCTTGTAGGGTAACTGGTGCACTCATTCTTCGCCTTGCCTATGGCTATGTAGTATCTCCGACCCAAGACGAAGATGAACTAGTCAATATCGCAGAGCGTGCAATGCAGGGCTTTGCTCGCGCATCGGAGCCAGGCGCATTCCTCGTGGACAGCTTTCCGTTCCTGAAGCACTTACCGGACTGGGTCCCTGGAACAGGGTGGAAGGCGGAGGTCCGGCAGATGTGGGAAGACCGCGAGTGTCTCTATGACGTCCCGTTCGATTTTGTGCAGGACCAGATGGTAGGTTCCGTGAGATTTCATGCTTCGGCAAGTCAACTGATGCCAAGTTGTCCAGAGGAATGGCGAGGTTACTCCGTCCTTCACATCCACATATTTGCTGGAGAAGATCACACCGTCACCTGTAGACGAGGAACTCATCAAAGCAGCAGCCGCATCCTTATACTCAGGCGAGTCTAGGCTATTCTGCCTTCTTTGCCACAAAGGCTAAGCTACAGTCGGAACACCAGGTGGAGCCGACACCGTATGTCTTACACTGTCCATTTCACGTACATATTACTTACATTGACGAGTATGGCTTAGACGCCGTCAACGCTGAGTTCCTTCATTCTGGCGATGGCGCTCCACCCCGCTACCCAAGCGCGGGCTCAGGCCGAACTGGATGCTGTTCTAGGCAGTTCCTGGATCCGCCTTCCCACATTTGCTGATCGTTTGAGTCTGCCGTACGTCAATGCTATAGTGCTAGAACTGTTAAGGTGGAACCCTGCTGTACCGCTCGGTGCGCCGACGTGCATTTCCTGACGAGCCAATTCCTGGCTGAGATATGCCTCTCTTGATCCCATGGCTAGGTCTTCCACACAAACTCAGTCAAGATGACATCTATAGAAATTGTTTGCTTCCCAAAGGGACGATTGTCTGGCCAAACATCTGGTAGCTACAGTTTCGTTTCGTTGTATATATCTCCAACCGGTGATGTCTAAAGGTCCATGCTCCATGACGAAACAAAATTCCCCAACCCATCCGCATTCCTTCCAGAACGGTATCTACTCGCTGATGGTAGGCTGAAGACCTTGGATAAAGCAGAAGACCCTGTGGTCATTGGCTTCGGATTCGGACGTCGGTGAGTAAGCTGTGTTTCACGGTGCGAACGGATATCTACTGACAATAAATCCGCCCCGCTGACCATAGGATATGTCCTGGAATGTATCTGGCTATCAATTCTGTGTTCATTTCTGTGGCTACTATGCTATATACATTACGAGTCTCGAAGGCAAAAAACGAAATGGGAGTTGAGATTACACCTGAACCGGACTACCGTGGTTTTATCGCGTGAGTGACAATTATCGTGTGCGTGCTCTGCCCGGAAACGAACATTGATACACCGTTCAATGCAGACATCCTGCTCCGTTCAATGTCAGTATTGTTCCACGCTCGTTGGAAGCTGAAGCCCTCGTCCACAAGTCGATGCAGGAGGATTCGGATTTCGGATTGAGTAATTGAGTACCGCAGTGTCTCAGGTGTTTTTTGATGTACCTTGTATGTGATAGCATATTATCGCCGTTTCTATGGATGTATTGCCGTTAGAAAAGTTCCACTCGTACTCTTGTATTTGCATGGACGCTGTGGAAAGTAACCGTAACGAAAGCCGTGCCCATCAAGCCCCTTTCTTCTGAGGCGCTCAACGACGCGTCTTTTTTTGTCTACGAACTTGTATACCGCGTACAACGTAGGTACATGTTGCGGTTTCTATCTACGATATATAACATAGATAGGGCACTAGGGAAGCGCCGCCACGGCGGCAACAACCTTGCTTGCTATTGTGACCATTGCGCACTATGTCTTTCGGACTTCGAAATTCTGAGTTATGCAGAGTTAAACCTGAACTATTCTCATCCCAATCGAGCCGTCATCTGTGACAATGCAAGTATCAGTGGAACCAACTGCAGGAAGAGCGCCATTGCGGAAGACAGTTCGGCGACGACAATTCAGCCTTACCGGAGCATACGCGTTCACCGACTATCGGGCGCAGGGTCAAACAATACCGATTGTGCTAATCAACATCCAGACGCCGCCACCACCAGGAACACTCACTTTATTCAACTTGTATGTAGCGCTATCGCGGAGTTCAGGCCGAGGAACGATACGGCTACTACGGCAATTTGATCGGCAGCTGTTTCTGCAGAAGCACGACCCTGACCTCAAACTTGAAGACGCCCGGCTGGAAGAGCTGAATACTCAGACGAAGCACGTTTGGGAGACGATGAACTGTATTCAATGATGGTGAATGTGAGTGTTGGCGAGCACGATGAACAGCGCACTGATTGGTTGGCCAGGGCAGATGGGAATTTATATCTGTATACGGATCGGTATACAGTCAGTTATAGCATAGTACGATAAGCATACAATGTACAGCAAGAGATACGAACAGGAATTGAGAACCGAGAGGACAGGAGGTGAGATGGTGAGCGACGTGCAGCACGATTACCTTATTTGGGAATTTGAGAGGATCGTGGGAATCCGTGAGTCGAAAACCGGTTACAATTGTGGCATGGAGAGACCTTGCAAGCAAGGTGATAAGTTAAGAACGCCACCGCCAACGACGCGTCAAGCGCTTATGTTCTTCGCGCATACTGTCTGCGACGTTGGTGCTCGCGGCGACAAAATACCAATCTTTTCGCGAAGTCTTTGTTCTTTACCTTGAAGGGACCGATATTACTTCGCCTGATATCAACAGCTGCTTGATCTATTTGACAGACGCCCCAGACGGCTTGAATGGGAGCAATCGCTATCCAGGAGCAAGATGAAGGGGGGCATATCACAGCAGAGTATCTCATCTCTCCGGACTTGAAAGAGCCAAAGGTACGCAGTCCTATCGCAGGTTGTGCTTGATGCAGTGAACGTTGATTCGCACAGACGTTCCCACGCTCTGATACTGCGCAAGGGAGCTACAGAATTGCCTGGCGGCAGCTTCTCAGCGGTGTCTTCCTGCCGGCAGGGTATCCTGCCACAGTTTCTCCAGGTGAACCTTCTGCATTTTTACGAGAACATATGTACCACCCAAGTTGCTGATCGATCGGCGAGTCAGACTACCTCCAGTGCGCGTCAGCCTGCCGCTCTAGATCATACGAGTCCTAATGTCTCATCATCTAGTTACCAGATCTACAACGGACTTCAGGCAGGATGCAGCTCAATAGCCAGTCTCCTCGCGTCAAGGGCTGTGTTAGAAGGTCACTTTGCTCGGAACGAACGTATCTGACTACCAGCCGACTCCAGTCTGGCAGGGCACGGGGTCGGGGAAGCATCAGCATCAGCGACCGACGCCATGCTCGTTAACGTGATCCAGGACGTCTTTAGCCGTCTAATCAGTTAGTATAATCGTTCATGACCGCAAGCACCGCGGTTGCTCACCTGAATCTACAGCAATTGCCTCCGGATACTACCTTGGCACCTCGCTCTTTCCCGAGGCTAAGACGTATCGATTGCTCGCAGACGTGTTCAACGACGCTGCAATCATCTTCGACATCATTTCACCCCTTTTCTCTCACTGGTCGCTCTGTCTCGTTTACCCGTTTATACGGCGCGAGCCCGGCCAGTATCTCAGAGTCATCGTACTCTGCCTCAGCGGCTCTTTCCGCGCCTTGTGTGGCATGGTTGCGGGCGGCTCGAAGGCGGCGTTGACGATGCACTTTGCGACTGCCGGGCCGCTTCTGGGGGATATAGGCGACCTCAACGCGAAGGATGGCAGCAAGGAGACAGTACTTGCGCTCGTCGGCATGCTAGTAAGTCATTCCTTCGCAACATCTATTCGAGAAGCTCCAATGGGCCTGCCTTCAGCTGGGTACCTTTGTCATAAAACATGTAGACTCTGGGTATGCCACCTACGCAGTCCTGTTCATTCTGATTCTCCTCCACTTGGGTATCAACTACGTAGCCGTGCGAGGGGTTGTTATGCGCTCTCTGAACCGGCAGCGTGCCGCGGCGGTCTGGGCATCATATCGGCGCCATGAGCTCGGTAAGCGGCTGGGGCGACGACGACTGCACTAGGTTGTTTTGATATCTTTGTCCCAGGCATTACCAAGCACGAAGGATCCATGGTGACTCCAGAGGCCATGGCGTCGCAAGAGCGCATCTTCGCCGATCCGTCGATTGTCAGGCACCCACTGCAGCCAGAGAAGCGTCTGGGACACTGCCACCTGGGAGCACCGCTCTCAACAATCTTCTTGGATACGAGCAGACCATGCCCACCGTCCCGAGCATCTTCAGTGCCGCGCCTGTCGTCAGCACAACTCGGCACCATCCTGCAGACCTTCGAGCACGAACGGTACATCCTCTGGTTCCGGCACGACTCGCGGCCGCACGCCCTGCGGCTGGCCGTGTGCTTTAAGACGGGGCACCAGCCGCTCGACCGCTTGAAAGGATGGATCCATGTGCAGGAGCTGGCCTTCGTGCTGGATGACAACATGCCCGCGGCGTTTGAGGAGCTGCACAAGGCTGTGCAGACGTCCTTGGAGAGGGTGAAGAAGCTATTCCCTCCCTTCCTTGACGCGGCCCGGGCGAGAGGGTGGATGGTTGATGACGGCCTATTGGCTGGTATCTCCTATACCGTGTCGGTTCAGCCTGCGGAAGACGGTATAACGCATGACATGCTCTTGCAGGCGGGGGACCGGAAGAGTGTATAGATTGGCAAGCCACAGTCTTGCGTTCGTTCAGATTGTTTCTCGAGGCGTTTTCTTTATAGAGACGTAGATCACGCTACTTATTCACAACCTTGCAGCCTGAAACGGAACTGAAGACATATACAACATTTGAGAGCGGAGCATCGCAAACAGCTTCATCCTATCCTGTGTTTGTCGTAGATATATATGCCCACGAGTGAAGTATTTTCAGTAGGGAGAATAAATGTTTCCCATGATTTGAATGCATTCGTGGTATATATAATATCGAAGACATGATAGTACGGGTGCTCTGTTACGGCTCTTCAGGAAACTCATCGGTCCAGCACTAGAAAGCATCTATGTACGCCAACATATCCGAATGGAATTGCAAATTGCAATCTTATGTAGACCCTTGAAGTTCAAAATAGGAAGACTAACCGCCCCTGGGACTCTCTGGGGCTTCAGCGGAGTGCGTATTGCCATGGATGCTTACTGTACGTGCTGCTTAGAAACCCATGTGTTGCGGTGAGAAAATACAGCCGTTCGACTTCGGGTTCTTTCGAGCGATGACGGGAACCGCGCGCTCCCTTTGGTATCGGGAGCAGCATATGCCCTGGGAATGTGAGAGAGCCATCATGGTGAGAACGGCTCTATCTGGGAAATTATAAAGCTAGGACGAGACGGGATGGTGTGGCGTCGGCTTTGATTCCCCCCACGAACCAGCGATACCAGCGATGTCGAGTGCACTGAGGTATAACACGTTCGAGGAGATCACCGAGGTGCGTCGCGGACTTGCTAGAGCATTATCTCGGACACTCACGGCGATATGCAACGGCCCACAGATCCATGCACGGCTCTCGAAGGCCTTCCGCTCGGGCAAGACACGTCCGCTAGCGTACCGCCGCCAGCAGCTGCTGCAGCTCGCACGCATGATCCAGGAGAACCTCCCCGCCATCGAGGAAGCTCTCCTCGCAGATCTCGGGAAGCCAAAGTTTGAAACTTCGGTTACTGATGCTGGGCCATTAGTAGGCAATGCACTGTATGCTGTGGAGCACCTTGAGGAGTGGGCAAAGCCGGAAAAGCCCAAGGTCGACGCCTGGCGCAGCTCGTGGGACACGACCATCTACTATACGCCAAAGGGCGTCGTGCTCATAATCTCGTACGTGCTACTATAACTCCTCGGAGGCTCGATATGCTGAGCGCCAGGACGCAGTCCCTGGAACTACCCATGGGTGCTCACGTTCAACCCGATGATCGGCGCCATAGCCGCAGGCTGCGTGGTCGTGCTCAAGCCGTCCGAGCTCGTGCCGACCTGTTCGCAGCTAATGGCCGAGCTCGTGCCGAAGTACCTCGACCCGGACGCATACGCGATCGTGAACGGCGGGCCTGCGGAGACGACACACATCCTCGACCTGAAGTGGGACCACATCTTCTTCACGGGCGGCACGAAGATCGGGCGGATCATCGCCGCGGCCGCCGGGCGCAGCCTCACGCCGGTTACGCTTGAGCTCGGCGGGAAGTCACCCGTGGTGATTGACGACGGGTTCGACGACCTCGAGCTTGCGGCGCGGCGCACGCTGCACGGCAAGGTGCAGAACTCGGGGCAGCTGTGCGTGTCGCCAGACTACGTCCTCGCGCCCTGGGATAAGGTCGATGCGCTGGCGGAGGCGTTCAAGAAGGCGTACGGGGAGTTTTTCCCGGATGCGGAGCCGCTTGGCGCGAACTCGGACTGGGGCAAGATTGTCAACCCGAATCATCATGCGCGCCTACGGGGTATCCTCGAGCGGTCCAAGGGCGAGATTGTCATCGGAGGGCAGAATGATGGAGACAGGAGGATTGCACCGACGATTCTGAAGAACGTGTCGGCGGATGATAGCCTTTTGGAAGAGTGAGTGCCGCGGTTGTCGTGGCATGTCGTTGGAGCCTGATCGTCGGTGGCAGAGAGATCTTTGGGCCCATCTTACCTATCATCAGCGTGGATAGTTTCGATGAGGCCATCCAGTTCATTTCCAGCCGGTGAGTTCCGTTTACAGGAAGCTCTCTCACAAATGACTCACGGAGTGCTAGACCCTCGCCGCTGGTCATCTATGCCTTCACGAAGAGTGAGGAAGCCAAGCAAAAGTGTATGCTACAGATAGTGCCCCGCGTAGTGTTGCATGCTGACTTGATCCACAGTGTTAGAACAGACGGACAGTGGATCCTTGACACTCAATGATACCTTCAGTCAGCTGATCGGTCAGTATACCAAGCGATCTGCTATCCAGTACGCTGACGAGCAGCCGCTGTAGTCCACGAGGCACCGTTCGGAGGCAAAGGCGACTCGGGATGTAAGTCCATGGCTACACCTGCATTGCTCACCACAGTGACCGACTTGGCTTGCTCAGATGGCGGCTACAACGGGAAATACACCTTCGACACCTTCTCGTACCAGCGCATGTATAACAACATTCCTTCTGAGTATGTACTTGTACCTGGACCTGCATGTCCTGGCTCTTCCTCACACTTACCTTGCGTAGGGCTGAGCCATTTATGGCTATGCGCTACCGGCCGTACTCGGGGGAGGCATACAAGACGATGAATAATGCCGCGAAGGCGAACATCCCCACTGCCTGAGTTATGTGTTATTTATGGGCTTTATGCGTGCTGCTGGGTGGATTGGACGTCTAACTGAATATGCTTGATACCGTTGTACATCCGGGAGCAAACTGATAATTGTATTTTTCTTGTTACAGCAAGACTAGAACGACATGGATTACATCGACCTCCGTGTGTGGACCGTTAACGCCAGGAAGTTTAATCTTATGCTTCAGACGGGCCTGGTATTGGCCATGAGCTCGACGAAAGGCTCGTTGCATAGCTGACGCTGCCAGCCTTCATGCATGTGCAAGGATCGCCTGGCACAACAGTAAAAGAAACAAGTGCATTGAAATTTGATTCCGACAAGGGCGAGACGGGCTGAACATCATATGATACATATCATCGAGCTCCCCCTGACGTCCCATGCATCCAGCTTCTCTCCCTGTAGAGCGGTGCCTACTCGGGATCTGAAAATGTCATACACTGTGTCGCGGGCAACTTGCAAGATTCCAGACGATTCCTTCCGCAGGTGCTAAACTCGGCGTATCAGTAGTGGACAGCTGGATGGTCGTCGAACGTGTCGGCTTCAGTAAGCTCGGGACTGAGAGAATACTGTAGGCTGTGATCGTCATTGTCGTGTATTCTTTTGTTGTCGAGATGTCGAGGAGTCGCACGATTTTCTAGGAGGGTCGCCCGCCAGTCGCCTACGCTGGAATGCATCGCGCACCCTCAATCCACAAATAAGATCCAAGACAACAAGTATATGAGCGATTTGAAACAGGACGACGGGCGAGGCGACGGTCGTAGTACGGACGACGCGATGGTCGCAGGAAGGAGCGTGGCAGACCCGCAAGCGCCGGCCCCGCCTCGCTGATCTAGGACGGTTGGTCGACTGGCGTGGCACGGTCACTTTGCCGCAGCACACCTGTATTCATACTCCCTCCTCTCGCCGCCCGACTCGCGGCCTGATTCTGATATTCTAGGATATCCACTCCTTTGATTTCATGCACTAGACCGCGCCGGAATGGTCGAAGACAAATACATCGGCCTCGTGCTCGCCGTCTCAAGCTCCTTGGCTATTGGCACCAGCTTCATTATCACCAAAAAGGTGCGTCGGGGAATGGCATCTGGGACCTCACCCTGACCGACGTGGCGCGCTGGGTGCGTGTGTAGGGTCTGAACGACGCAGGGGAGCGGTCGGCATATTCGTCGGCTTCAGATAACTATGCATACCTGCGGAATCCAATATGGTGGGCGGGAATATCGACGAGTGAGTGGGACATACGTACATGTGGCACTCAGGCTCTGACCGCGAGCTCGCGCAGTGGTGCTAGGAGAAAGTACGTTCGCGGTGTCTTGGAGTGTGCCGTTTCGCTGAGGATCGCATGACCCACCAGTCGCGAACTTTGCTGCGTACACCTTCGCCCCGCCAATATTGGTCACGCCGCTAGGTGCTCTCAGTGTCATTATTGGGTGCGTACGTCTTTACTGGGGTTCAACATCCGTCGAGAGCTAATTGCACTCCAGCGCAATTCTCGCTTCCTTCTTATTAGGTGAAGAGCTCGGCCATCTAGGCCGGGTAGGGTGCACGTTGTGTCTCCTTGGCTCTTTGATTATAGTCCTTCATGCACCCGAGGACAAGGTCATCCAAACAGTCGACGAGATGCTGCACTACGCTGTTCAACCAGGTGCGTCTGGTGCCTGGTGCCTGGGTGATCTCGCTGAAGTCGAGTATCCAGGATTTCTACTATACTGTTTCACGGTGCTCGTCTTTAGTCTCGTCATGATATACACCGTCGCTCCCCGTTACGGACGGTCGAACCCGCTGGTGTACATCTCCATCTGCTCGCTGGTCGGCTCGGTCTCCATCATGGCGGTCAAGGGCTTCGGTGTCGCACTCAAGCTCACATTCGCTGGGAACAACCAACTGACCCACCCAAGCACATACGTCTTCGCCATCGTCGTCATTGGCTGCATCCTTGTGCAAATGAATTACTTCAACAAAGCGCTCGATACCTTCTCGACCAACGTGTATGTCCCAACTTGCTCTTGCCCGCCGCACATGCCTGACTTGACTACAGTGTCAACCCAATGTACTACGTCGGCTTCTCCACCGCGACCATCATCGCCTCCGTCATCCTCTTCCAAGGCTTCAACACGGACGACCCCGCCAACTCCCTCTCCCTGCTCGCCGGCTTCGTCACGACCTTCCTCGGCGTGCACCTGCTCGAGATCTCACG
>KV722388.1:0-33997 GCA_001687445.1 Obba rivulosa | reverse complement strand
GCGCGGGCCGCCGCTGCCCATCCTCCGCAAGGCCGTGCTCGCTATGGCGCCCGCCGTCCGCTGCGTCTCGACCAAGATCGGCGCGCGCGCGATCGTCACGCCCATGCCGCTCAGCGAGAAGCAGCGGACACACTGCGCGGTAAAGTGGATCCTCGAGGCGAGCAACGCGAAGCCGGGCGAGACGCTGGAGGAGCGGCTTGCGACGCAGATCATCACGATCATTGGCGAGCAGGAGGAGCTCTTGAGCCCCGAGCTGAAGTCGGAGGAGTACACGCAGAGGCTGCAGTCGTCTGCGCTGCGGAAAAAGTACGAGGTTCATAGCTGGCGATGATGAACAGGTGCGTCGTGCGGTTCGTGTGCTGCGTCTTGATGCTGAGCGCTGCGCCGCTGCAGAGGAAACGTCAGGTCGTCAAGGAGAAGTTAGACGTGATCTCTGTAGCAGTACTTTATGTCGTCTTCACGGGTATTTATGCTCCTCACAAGGAGATATCTTCATATGTCGTGAAAAATCCCGAGGCAGCGGGTCAGAAGCCGACATTCATGGGGTTTGTTTTGGCATGGCCCTGTATACCTTCTTATAGCGGGGGTCCTTCGCAGAAGTACGTCGATGGTATTGACTCTTCTAGATATACAAATGAACAACAAGACCAAGCACTCTCCACGACCATGGGTGGAAGCGACACCGGGGACATGAGCCTGTTCAAAAGCAGACTATCCAATCTCTCAATTTATACTCGTTTCTCCAGACAGGCTCATTACTCCGCCTCTCGCCATGGTCCATCCTCACCTTCCTCTGCCTCCGCACCCTCCAGGACCAACTGCTCCACCCGTCTGGCGAACTCATCCATGTCCTGCACCGCCGCCTGGAGTATTTCCTGCACATAGTCGCCAGACTCATCAACGGGCGCGTGCGTGTCCCACCCCGGGGCATCGCCTCCCCAGCCACCCTTGTTGAAGACGTAGTTCATGAATGCGCGCCAGAGCGGGTCAATCGAGAGCACCGACGGGTCACCGATGACGATCAAAAGAGCTTGTGCTCTAGTCACAGCCACTAACAAACACGTCAGCACTAAGGAAGACGGCCACATATCAATGCATGTACCATTGAAACGACGTGGATTCGCAACAAAGCCGAGAGCGTGCTTGATGTCGTGCGTGAGTAGCTCACGGGTGCTCCGGACGGTGGAAACGATGATGACGCGCCGTTCCTGTTCGCAAACCATAATGTCAGCTCAACTTTGCGCACCCAGATAACTTGCTCGTCCTGACCTGACCCTGGAACGCCTCAACAGTCCTGACATCCGTATCATCTGCAACGCCTTTTAACAACTGACGGATCTTCTTCGCCTGGGCACTATAGGGCGTGATGACGCCAATGTCTACTGCTCCTGCTTTAACGTGTCAGCGAAATCCGACTTTGGCTGTCATGCATATATCCTTACTGCTGCCTTCCTGAAGCAGTCTCGTCACATAGTCCTTCACAAGCGTGGCTTGGTCGATGTTGAAGTACGACGGAGATGTAGCATCCCGATCGTCTTTGCTCGTAATCGCGTGGAAGATGACCGGGAACTTCGGGTCAACGAGGATCGGAGAGTCTATGAACGCGTTGATAACGGCCGATGATCCGCAGGGCTGGAGCTCCGAGTCGTAGAAATGGTCGTTCGGGAAGTTCAGGATCGCCTTGTGCGATCGGTAGTTCTTCAGCAACTTGATGATCCTGTGGGGATGATCTCATTAACGCGGAGACAACCAAGGAATCCATCTGCAGACTCACGTCTTCTGGCGCACCGCTGGGTCATTGTACACTGGACGCTCCATCAACCTCTCCAAATAGCTCTTCCCTAACCCAAGGTCTCTTGCAATGTTCGACCTGATGATCGGCCCCAGCTGCTTCGGATCGCCCGACAGGACAATACGCGTGGACTCGGCCGCCATCCACTTCATGGCAGCCATGACTTCCGCCTCTGTGGCCTGCGCAGCTTCATCTACGAAAATGTGACTGAAGTAGCCAGGTCGCAGGCCGATGCCGTACGCAAAAGCCGCTGATACGCAAGTGGAGACGATAACACGGAACCGCGTCAAACACTGCATATCAGGGATGGAGAAGACACCTTCAGGATTTCTATAGCTGTACTGCAGCACCTCCTCCGACACGGTCCTCTGGTCTCGAAATACAGCGTTGAACCGGAACATGGTGTTCGTGTCTAATTGAGTCTTGAGTCTCGAGAGGATTTCATCGGCGGCACTGTTGCTGGGTGCACATGCGAGAATTCGCGCATCCTCGTCCTGTGCGAGAATCTGGAGGATACCTTCGGAAATGGTCGACGTCTTGCCAGTGCCGGGTCTGAAAGGAAGATCAGCAAATGGTGGTTTAGCACGTGAACCTCGACTTACGGTCCGAAAACAATGTATGGCGCTGCGCCAGGTTTTAGCTGCTTGATGGCACTAATAGCACGCAATTGTTCCGGATTTCCCCTCAAGAGAGCATTGAACAGCCTTGACGAGGGCGCGGCAGCCGGCATCACCTGCGAGCTGGCGTCCACGACCTCCGGAAATAGAACACGCTTCAGTCCGGGTGCATTCAGCGCCTGGTGCTGTCGCCGTAGTGGTATGCGGTTCAGCTGGAATCGGACATTGAATCTCTGTCCACCTGCGGGCTTGAATGACGTGCTGAAACCGACGCAGATGTCGTTCAATCGCACAACATGCACCCATCCCTCAAAGCATCGACCCGACGTAGCTTGAGCGGGCTGGACCTCGATTCTGTCGCCTGCATAGTTTCGGTCATGGGGGTCCTGCTCTCGAGGACTACAATGATGCTTACCTACGATAACGCTCGGCCGTTTCTCGGCTAGTCCGGGCACCCTCATCCTGCAAGTGGCTCTATGAATCGAGAAGGTGCATCGCTCTCAGGGACTTACTTATAAAGACCACCCTCCTTCGTGAACTGAACATCCTCCATATCGTAAACGCGGAGGTCATCGCTTCAGAATTCGTCATGAATTGTCAAGTGTGAACGTCGCTATGAGATACTCACTCAGTTTTGAATTCTTCGACCCAAAGCAGCATCTTGAAAGTATCTCCGTGTGTCTTCAAGTTGAAAGTCTTCGGAATCTTGCCCCGGATAGCTTCCTTCATATCTGACGAGGGATGTCCGCTCAGGATACTGGACAGCCAGATCGGTATTTTTGCCGGGCGAAGCTTCTTTACCCAAGGGACCGCACTCATTGCTGGAGGTCGGCATCCAGGTACAAAAGGCCGTCCCTTGCGCCAAGGGGCCCTTTTGCGCTTTTGATACGGAGCTTGCGGCTTCAAGATTTCGTGGTGCGTGGTGTCACCGACAGCGGCTTTGAGCTGCCGCACAATGACGAAGCGTCGCTGAGACACATCCTCGAGTACTATCTCGACATGTCCTTGGTACTGGCCCAGCTGACCGTGCCGAAATTGCACAGGCAATGTGATCGGTCGATTGGCGGTCAACGTTGAATCTGCACCTTTGAGCGGTGCCGTCGCCGAGAAACTGAGTAAAATCGTCAGATATACTAGGCATCAAAGCACAGTGCCGTGAACTTACACAGAAACAGTACTCAATTTCGTTACCGCATTCACCGATTTGACGCCGATCCTCGACGTAGAAGAATTCGTGCGCAGCGTCAGATGGATGGTGACTCCGTTTCGCGACTGGGCGGTATCAATTGTGCCGAAATCGACGCCGTCTGCGTGGGACACCGACACGGTGTTCTTATCCTGTTCGGCTCGCTCATATAGCGCCTTGTACGCGGCCACCTTTTCAAACCTGCGGTGATCGTGACTCTGAAGATGATTTTGCCATTGGGTCTTGCCAATGTTCCGTTGACACAGAACGCATCGACGCTCCTGGGCATTGGGTATTCTAGGGTCGACCGGGATCACCTCGGTAGACGTGCCGCGCTTGGAAGCTTTCTTGCGATGAGTCTGACCCGCGACGTGCATACCCCATGGTCCTGCCCCAGCTACCGTGACATTACAGATGGTACATTTGAGCAGCGTCGTGGCCCTGACAAGGGCCAATTTGGCGTGATGCTGACGGGTTTGCAGATGGAGATTGAAGCCGGATGCAGGGGCGCAAATGATCAGGCAGGTCTCGCAGAATTTGGCATCATGTCCCTTGGTGCACTGGCTGTCGGTGCAAGCGCCGTCATACAGTGAGCTCGGGCACAAGGAGGACAGATGCTCGAACATGCTGGGAGGACGAGAGCCTTTGGGAGATGTTCCGGTCATGGATCTCACACTTAGATGACTGCCTCGTGTCGCAGGCAATCAGATGAGTTACACGTTACATCTTGCAACCTTCACGTAATTGAATTCTATTATCATAACATGGATCTCCCGTCGCTATCCGTTGCCGCATAGCAAAGAGCACTTACTAAGCTATACCACTGCATAAGTTGACGGTATGACAGACGGCCATTCGCCGATACAGCCGTTACGTACAACCTGAGCCTGAGATCCTCGCGAGATAATCGTACTTCATGATCGCAGAGCGTGTCCGACGTAAATTGAATGAGCTGAGGGACACTACTCGTATTAATTCCTTTGGTAAGTTGGAGCTAATATCCAAGTGTTCGGGTCGAGAATCGCCATTGATAAAAGCGGATCGCATGCGACGTTCGTAGATCGTTCAAGAAAGCGAATATAGCCATCGATGCCTCGTATTGAAGGCTTCTGAAAGAGTTGCGCGTTCCATCCTCAAAATCCTCAACCAGCCGATCAGAACGTGGCCTGAAATTCCACAAATAGAACCAGACCTCGGATTCAGGCGAATTTATTGTCAGCGGCATCGACATTCGAGCAGACTTGCACGCGATAATATCGCAACAGTGGACCGTGGTTATAGATGGATACTAAGGAGACTCGAGAGATATTTCGAAGCGTGAAAGTAGCTATATTGTCTGGAGCGTTCGCTATGGTCAGAACCGGATCGACATGAGACAAAATTTGGGGAACATCAAAATGAAGTATGAGAACCTCACTCGACCTCGCGCCAAGGCCGATCCACATTTGCATCTGCGTCCTCGTCTTCCGCAGCGGCTTCCTGCAGTGTCAGAGCCTCCATCCGCCTAGCAAATTCATTCATGTCTCCAATGCTCGTTTCCCGAGCCTCCTGCATGTAATCACCGGAATTGTCCACAGGGGCACTGGTGTCCCAGGTTGGCGGATTGCCTTTCCATCCTCCGTTCACGTGCACGTAGTTAAGGAAAGAGCGCCAAAGAGGATCTAAAGACAGAACTGAAGGATCCCCGATGACAACCAGGAGCGCCTTAGCTCTGGTCACAGCGACTGTACAAGGGACGTCAATGATTGCTGGAAAACAACTTGATCGGCCGCCTACCGTTGAAACGACGTGGGTTTGCCACGAACCCAAGCGTGTGCTTCAGGTCGTAGTTCACGAATTCCCGGCTTGACCGAACAGTAGAGATTATTATCACTCGGCGTTCCTGCGACAATCGTCATTCTTTTCGCCGAAGCTCGGAGGTCAGGCTAACGAACTGACCTGCCCTTGGAACTCTTCAACACTACCGACTTTGATCTCGTCGGCGACACCCTTCAATGCCATGCGGATCTTGCGACACTGCGCGTTGTAGGGTGCAATAATGCCGATTTCTTCTCCACCTGACAGAATTCATCGTCAGACTTAAACTATCCTCAAGATCAACAGAAGGGCTTACTGATACGGAAGCGATGATCAGCACGCAATGATTGTACGTATGTCTTGACTAGAGTAACTTCGTCGATATTGAAGAACGATGGCGATGACGCTTCACGGTCGTCCTTGCCGGTAATAGCGTGCATAATGACCGGGAACTTCTTGTTCGGCAAGAGGGGAGACCGGAGGAATGAGTTGATGACTTGAGGATCGCCACAAGACTGCAGCTCGCCATTGTAGAATTTCTCGTTCGGGTATTTCAATATCGCAGGCTGCGATCGGAAGTTCTTGATCAACTTGACTACCCTACAATCCGACGGCCATTTAATGCGTGATTAGTTATGTGCGATGTCGCAGTAGAATGCGCTTACAATGTGCTCTGAGGATTCAATTCGTCATACGAGACCCGTTTCATCAGCCGCTCGATGTAACTCTCTTCCATTCCTAGGTCGCGAGCGATGGGCGAGCGAATGATTGGCCCTAGCTGCTTCGGATCTCCAGACAGTATGACATTCGTAGCATTGTCGGCCATCGTTCTGATGGGTATCATGACCTCGGGTTCCGTGGCCTGGCCGGCTTCGTCGACGAAAATGTGACTGAAGTGTCCGCGAGGCATTCCGACATTATGGGCGAATGAGGACGAGACGCAAGTGGTGACCACAACGCGGTATCGCTTCAGAGTGAAAACGGGAGGGGCGGTGAAGTGGCCCTCGGGCGTGACAGCAGCGTAGTCAAGAAGTTCATCAGGTGCCTGGTTTTTGAAACGGGATGGCGCGTAGAACCTGAACATCTGTTCAGGGGAGAGCTGGCTGATGAGCCTCGACGCGATGAGATCCGCTGCGCTATTACTCGGAGCCGTTGCAAGGATCCGCGCTTGGGGATTGTGCTTGAGCACCTGGAGGATCGCCTCCACTATAGTGACTGTCTTTCCTGTTCCGGGCCTTTCCAGGACTTAGCTCTATTTAATGAAGCAAAAAATGCGGGTCACTTACGGGCCAAAGACGACAAATGGGGCAGAACCGGCGGCTTGACGGATGATCCGGCTCACTGCACGAACTTGGGCAGGGTTGGAAGCTATTAGTGGATTATACACAGTCAAAGTCGTGGGTGCCGCAAGGCTACTCGCAAGCATATGTTCATGTGCAGGAAACAAGAGCCTGTTGGGGTGGAAAGCGGCACCAAGCGCCTGGTGCTGGCGGCGGAGCGGTATACGATTGAGCTTAAACCGCACCCTGTATCGCTGGCTCGCGTTCCGGCCATTGAACGATCCGCCGAAACGCAGGCCCACTTCCTCTCTGTGCACAACATGGACGTAGCCCTCAAACCACTTCCCGCTCTCATCACCGTGAGGCTGGACGGAGATGCGGTCGCCTAGAACATGTGTACTGATGAGTCTAGTTTCTCACTACTGTCACGTGGCTTACCAACGAGGACACTGGGGCGTTTCTCTGCGAGACCGGGTACGGATAGACTGATTTCTCGTCAATATGGTCCCAAATACGGTATGGGCAATAAACGAACTAATAGTAAGAATTGTGCCTGTTCAATGTCGCTTCGTGCATGTCGTACGTTTCCATATCGCAGCTACGCCAACGAGCACATTTTAGGATCTACCAGAAGTAAGGAGGAGTAATCCACGTACTCCATCTGATATTCTTCTGTCCAAAGCAACACTGCGAAGTGACGTCCATGCGTCTCACTGTCCAAAGTCGCAGGCAGCGCGGACTGCCGGATGCGAGCGGTGACGCTCGAACGCGCACCCTGAGACAGCAACGAAGATAACCACTGTGGAATCTTTGCGTGCCCAAGCTTCACGACATATTTGACGGAGCGCAATGTCTCGGGAGGCTCCCCCGGGACGACCTCGGTCTCAGGATCCCGAATGACCCGCTTGCGAGGGACGTACGGCGCAACGGGTTTCAGCAACTCATAGTCTGCGCTGCTGCCGACCGTGGCTTTGAGCAAACGTACGATGACGAAGCGTGAACCCAGCGAAGTGTCTTCGAATGTCAACTCAATTCGGCCGTGATAGCGGCCAGCATAATTCTGCCGAAACCTGATCGGCAAGGAGACATCTCTACCATACGTTACGGGTTGAGGCGTAGCTTGTTGGTCGATGAAGAACCTGTTCGCATGTAAACGGATGCAAGGGAAGAAGCGACTATGACAAACGATGTATATTACTCACGCTGATGGATTTCGTTGCCCAGAAGGGAACTTTGCCTCTACTAGAGTAATTCTCGCGGACGGCACTGTATTCTTGATGGTAATCGCGATTGAACTACCTATGTGCGCGGCGGCAGTCTCCAAAATGCCGAAGTCGATGTCGTCATCTCCGTGGAAGACAATGATGCCGTGTCTGTCTTTCATCGCCTCCTCGATGACGGCCTCATACTGTGCGTACTTCAATTTGGCCTTGTGACGCAAGGAGCTAGGGTGAGTAGACCAAAACTTCTCGGGGATATTCATGTTACAAATGCTGCACCACATGGCGCCTGGTGGCGGTACGGCTTCTTCGGGGTCGACGTTCGGAGAGACACCACGGAGTACAGCGGCACGTCGATGACGTTTGCCTTGTTGATGAATCTCCCAATCGGTAACACCAACGACATTGAGTTTACAGATAGGACAGTGGTATTGAATAGAGGCTCCGTTAAGCCTGACCCGATGTTTCCGACCTTGTAGATGCGCTTGGTACACTTCAGCGCTGTTGCAGACAACGCTGCAGACCTTGCATAGGACTATATCGTGATTTAGCTTGCAGAGAGAGTCTGGGCAGGAGCCCGTAGAGAGGAAGTTGGGGCAGACTTGAGGCATAACAGTCAGTCAGACTCGGACGGAGGCAAGAAGTGAGACCAGATACGGGAGCATCCATTATAAGAGATCCTAGCTTGGATGACAGTCAAATTGAGTTCGTGTTATGCAGATTGAGCTTACGTACGTGGAAGACACCGCACTGGTGCCTCGAGGCTGCCTCGCTGCGCGAATCGCATGCATCAAACGGAGCCTCTGAGCAGTCCTAAGATACACTTGCCAGGACCATGCTGAGCACATTTTCTACTGAAGATAATTCGAAGCAACCCAGCAAAGTCCAAAGGTGAGATTGGAATAAC
This sequence comes from Obba rivulosa, assembly GCA_001687445.1. Classification (NCBI taxonomy): domain Eukaryota; kingdom Fungi; phylum Basidiomycota; class Agaricomycetes; order Polyporales; family Gelatoporiaceae; genus Obba; species Obba rivulosa. Next base: position 25,198 of record KV722388.1, on the reverse strand, counting down.
GCAGAGCCGTTGTATTCAGCCGCAGTCGCTGACGTTGGCGGCGACAGGGCACAGACATGCAGAGCCTGAAATGACAGCCCGCAGTAGCTTCGTGTGCTGCATTTCGTCGATTTTGCGGCGTTGGAAGATAGAAGCGTGCGCTGAGCTTCGCGGCGTCTCGAACAGACCCGCGCCTGTGCGCGGATCCTCCGGAGCTCCAGCGTGTACTCACGAAATGCGTATAAAACTATCATGAAACCGGGTGAAAATGCACAGAAGAAAGTCCCGTCAAATACTCTCCAATATCATTACAAGCGTCAGAATATCGTATACCAGGAAAAATCAAGAGAACAGCTTGTTGACCGACGTGTTGCCCTCCTGGTTCTTCTTGAGGACCTTCGCGACCGCGAACTCGAAGTCCTCTTGTGTAACGTGTTGTCTGCGTTCCCGCAGCGCGTACATGCCTGGAGGCAACGCAGAGTGAGAATGTGTGATGAAACAAAGCGAAGGGCCCGACTTACCAGCTTCGGTACAAATACCGCGGACTTCGGCTCCTGAACACTGGCCCATCTTTTCTGCTAGAGCCCGGAGATTAATGCCGCGTTGCAGCGACATCTAGACGTTCTAAGGGTTAGATACAACGGCCTTTTCTTATCAGGGCTGGATCTTACCTTGCGTGAGTGAATGCGCAAGATAGCTACACGTGCCTCGGGTCCGGGTGGCGGGAACTCGATCTTGCGGTCGATACGACCTGGTCGCAGAAGCGCGGAGTCAAGGATATCTGCCAGGACAATCATTCAGCATCGGTCAAGGCCGGTGAACGTGCTGCATACCTATCCGGTTTGTCGCCATGATGACCTTGATATTCTTCGTCGACTCGAACCCGTCGAGCTGGTTCAGCAACTCCAGCATCGTCCGCTGCACCTCCGAGTCACCGCCACCGGACCCGCTCTCTCCTCGCGAGCTACCGATTGAATCAATCTCGTCCATGAAGATGATACTTGGTGCGTGTTCCCGTGCCATGACGAATAGCTCGCGGACCATGCGACTTCCCTCGCCAATGTACTTCTGCACCAGCTCGGACCCGGACACACGGATGAACTTGCAGTCCGTGTGGTGCGCGACGGCCCGCGCAAGCAGTGTCTTTCCCGTTCCCGGAGGGCCGTACAGCAAGACACCCTTCGGTTGTGCGATACCGAGCGACTCGAAGAGTTCTGGGTGCTTCACGGGCAGCTCGATGACCTCCTTGATCTCCTTGATCTGCTTATCCAGGCCGCCGACCATCTCGTAAGTGCTGTCGGGGACCTTCTCGACCATCATGAGCGATACGAGCGGGTCAACCTTGTTGGGTAAGATCTTGTGTATTGTGTAAGAGTCGGAGCGGAGGGCGACACGGAGGGAGGGAGTAAGAGACGCGACGTCGATTTCGGAATCAAAGTCAACAACTATACGGAATTATGAGTATAACGTGTATCATCCTGGATCAGAATACGAGCGCACTGTATTTCCCCTCGGGCTGCACCTTGACCAGGACCTTGTTCTTGCCCATCACTTTCACCACTTCCCCGACATAGCTCCCTGGCTCATGCAGCAGCTGCAGCTCCTCCCGGAGAAGACGCACTGTCAACAAGATAATTCATTAACCTAGCTAAAGCTATACAGTGTTGCAACGGACCCCTCGCGTTCAACGCATTCCGCTGTGCCTCCAACCGACGCAAGTTCTGGGTCTTCTGGTTGATTTCAAGCTCTGCAGCCTCGATCTTAGCCTGGTAGTACGCTTTGATCCCCCCAGGATTTGTTGGTGTGCGCACTGCGACCGGCATTGTAGCAAGGAAGATTGGACTGGGCAAGTGAACTGGAGGTCTTAGAACCGTGTCCGCGTGTGAGGTGACGCGTCCTGGGTCGCGTGACAGTCACGTAGTGAGCGTGACGTAACACAATCTGTCACGCGATGTCTGCGCGGGTGCCGCGCAGCGAGCCTTCGTGGACGAACTACTGGCAAGCGAGTCTCGTCTCCATGGTTTATCCTTGTTCCTAGTTAACATCCAGAAAACTTGAAACACCAGCTCCTCAGTGATGGTTTGAAAATCATGGAGTTTGCTGAAACTGACGTATTGGCTTGTCGTGCGGAGACACTTTCGAATGGACTGACATCCCTGAGCACATTGGTATGCACCCTGTTCGACATTATGCACGGTAGGTGGCTTTAAGCTATTTGATAGAGACGCAGATTCACGGTCCAGAATTTCTGTGCTCTTGGAACAACAGCCATGCATTTGCTTCTCCCGCGACTATCATTGCAATGTCATCGCGCAAGTTCTTTGGAGCTATCTGTTCTGCCTGCGGACTCCGCCGGTCCGTGGATGAAGGAGTGAGTATATCTCTGGAGAAGTGGTGCTGTTGAACCTTGTCCCTAATTCTCCCTTCGGACCGGATTCCTGACTTTTTTTCGCATGCTCCAACAGACGATCCCCGAGAATAAGTCTCGACCGCTATTCTCAGCCTAGAATATGCGTTTCAGAACCTCGGACTCTTATCTGATATTCGGGGTCCCATTTATTCCCGATTGCCTGTCCATAGACTAGCCGATAGGCTTTCAAACTCATCGTCATTCACCCGGTTTGTTACTGCGTCGAATGCCAAGCGCTGGTCATCGGACTGGTACCTCGCCTTACCATCCGACAAAGCGGCCTACACCTGATCATTCGCGGGCCTGCGGAGGCGTACCTGACGTACAACGTAATAGAAGCCGTCCCGATCGTGCGGGGAGTCGAGGCTTGAGTCCTGGACGCCACGGATCCTGGAGGATTTAGAGACATGTGGTCATTACCGGCGTCTGAAAGCCCTAAAAGCTACAATTTCGGGGCGTTCATTTGGACGCCGGTCAGGCCCCTCCGATATGAGATGCGTTGCGAATCCAACCCTTCTGATGATCATGGAGCCTTACCATCGCTGCGGGCTGTAGGAGTCGAGTGGTGAATGCTCGGAGGAACAGTTAAACTAACATATACAGAATTCAAGGTTTGAGATTCAGCGACACAGCATGCATACGTCGCGTCTTATAACGCGCTCAAACAGGGCGCGCATTTTTGTATGAGGCGGCCTGAATAACGCTCAGACCGGCCCCAGTAGCGCATCATGACCTGCTGCAGAAGACCGAGCGCGTCATGAACATCGAAACACAATAATTTTGCCTCTATGACTCACATGCCATATCTTCTTTTGAGCGACGCCCACCCCGGAGCCGCCGCGTTATTGCTTTTCACAAATTCGTTCATCTCATGCTCCGGAATGCGATTGATGTCGACCTGGTTCCAATACCGCGTTATGGCAAAGGTGATGTCCTGAGCGTCCTTGGCTTCTCCGCGGCTGCGCGAAAATGCCCTTCCATGAACAAGTTCCGACAGGAAAGAGGACTTACATTGCCCATGCTTTCAGCTTAGCTCTGAGGAACTCCGATACGGTCAGGAAAGGAAGATTTCCGACGATCATCACCTTCGATGCGTCGAGTCGTCGAGGTCCGTCTTCTCCCGCTACAAGGATCTCGATCTCCAATAATCCGACCTGTTGAGCTTTTGTAATATATCTGGAGTTCCGCGCAGCTACTCACGTCGACGGGAGGGATGAAACGCTGGTATGTTACATGCAATCTGCAGATGACCGTTAAATATCTAGCGTCGTCATGTGGTGATCAGACGCACCGATTACTCCACGGAGACGATACCAACGTAAAGTCCTCGGTGCCTGCGCAAGCCTGTCGGACTCGACGAAATGGGTGAGCATTCCCGCCTTCGACTATGCAGAAAATATCCTGGAGGGAAATGAGCACATTCATCTGGGCACACGATACCAACTTACGTCGGCCTGAGGGGCGTTTGACAACACAGCGGTCAGAATGCTTCCGTAGAAGGCGTGAGGAACCTGCCCCGCGCTCAACAGCCGCGAGAGGGCAGCTGCGGCCTCCAGGAGTCTTTGGGTTTCGTGCATGGTGGGGAGAGAGAAGAGAAAACCGGGCGCCAAGGCGCAGACATGGCAGCCATGTATTTTGTCGGATTTCAAGTGAATCGAGAACCGAACCCGGGAAGAAGCAGTGGGTGGGTCTATGGCACCCGGAACCAATCTCCGCGGCCGACAGGGCCAAAGTCAGCAAACAGTAGACGTGATGGGATGCATAGGCTTGCCGACGGGTCGGCCCATTGGCTGGTGCTTGAATGTGCGAGTGAGACGTCGGAGGCTGGTCAGCGGCAAGGGTTTGCGTTCGTGGGTACAGGCTCACATCACATGCCGTCAACGTGCAGATATGACTGGCACTCGAGAAGCCGTAGACGCGTGCCGCGCTGATCTGCCACCCAGGATAGCTAGCTCTTCTTCCAAAGTTCTGAGGTCATGCTCGCGGTTGCCAATCGTGGTCTACTGCGCCAAGAGCGCCCCGCGGGCGGAGACTGGGAGGGTTCAGTGAGACAGCGGCGCGAACGTGTTGTTCAAAGTTTCACGTGAGATAAACTACCGACATGCACAGATGAAGGATCGATATGCCGAGTGCGAACAGCATGGGATGATAGATACGGTGGGGAATGTTGAATTGCGGGGGAGTACTTCGGTACGCAGCAAACTTGCTCAGGACCCCAGCATAACCTCCAAGAGAGTCGATACGAATTCGCCTTGTTTCAACGCTTCCACTGCGCACTTCTAGCGGTTCACGTCCGAATTAAATGTCAAAATAGTCCAAGGAGCCTGCAGAACTGTAAAACCACAACCACATCGAACGTATTTAGTACGTAGGGCTGCGAACATGGAGAGATATGCCGGGGTCCCATCCGCTGCGTATGTGAAGTAACCACAGTGTTACGTAAGCAAAGAAGGTCATGGGTTTGGCCCGCGCTTATGTTTTCCGGGACAAGCGCACTGGACGCGAACATCCTGTCCTCGACTCGGACATCGTACTCGCGCTCGCGGCTGTCTGACTGTTCTGCGGTTCGGCCATCCTGCGTATGCATACGCTGCTCTGGAGGACGGCCGCACGCCATGTGAAGCCACTCTCTGGCTCCCCGCCCGCACGCTCCGCCACCCGCTGGTTTCTGAAGACCCCCCTTCTCCGAAGAACGTGTTCGAGCGGTACTGTGAACAGAGTTACATCCCTGCCCGGCTTTGGAGGCACCTTCCCTGCGAGACTATGGTCACGGTCTTCTCGGCTCCCTCATATCTCGCCGCCCGATGCTGCGAGGCACATGTCATGGCTGCCCAAGTTGAGCAAGCGGCCCAGCGACCCGTCCGCCGAGCCGTCAGACGGCCAGGAGGAAGCAGTAAAAGCGGCCATACTGGAAAAAGCGATGAAAGGTCGGCAGCCGACCGACCTCATGCTGAGATGTGAGACTTTTGTCCGTGTCTGCCGAGCCACGTTCGTTTACCGCACCCTTTCTAGGTACCGTTCTGGATGCGGATGGTGAGTGAGAGTTTGGATGCGCTGACATGCTGTGAGACTGTTACGTTGCAGGAAATGTCAAGACCATTTCCGGACAATTCAGGAGGGCGGACTTATGCTCGGAACATCGTCTGAACGTAAGTAATTGCTGGCGATCAAAATCTTCCGTTATTGAACCATCAGAGGATAGCCTCGTGACTTGCGCAAAATTGATTCACGGGTACCAAACCTCGTGCCCACCATCTTGGTGAGAAAAGAGGCGATCCTTGTACGTACCGCACCATTTCCGAATTTCCTTCTTGTCAACCCGCATCACTCTGCCCAGATCAATATTCTGCATATCCGCGCTCTCGTTAAGGCAGATGCTGTCGTACTCTTCGACACATACGGCTCAGCTGATTCCAGACTGCACTCTGTGTTTTTATACCACCTAGAAGTAAGCGGCATGAATTTCTTTCGCCCCATCAATGTCCATAATTCTGCTGTCAGCATAACCTCAAAGCAAAGGGCTCAAATCTGCCGTACGAGTTCAGGTAGGGCAACCATCTTGCTCGATTCATCAATATGTTCACGGCACCTGAACTACTTCACTTTCGCAGAGCTGTGGAGTCAATCCTGCTCTCTGTGCTCAGCGCCCTAGAAGCGGAAATGGTGTTCATCCGTAACCTCGTCGGAGGCCTTCTTGCAGAGCTGGAAGATGACATAGATCACGACCGCTTCAAGCGGCTCCTGCATTACTCAAGACGTCTCACAGGATTTCAAAATCGCGCAAAATTGGTAGGCGTGATTATGTGGATACCCTCACTCGATCCTAAATCATTTCCGTACAACAGGTGGAGGAAGCCTTGGAAGAAGTCCTCGAACAAGGTGTGCTTCCTCTGTTCTATCTCCGAGCACCGTCTCAGCGTCTTCGATCGCAGATGAGGATCTTACTGCCATGTATCTCAGCGACAAAAAGAATGGAACTCCGCGAACATTGAGTGATCATGAAGAACTCGAAGTCCTTCTTGAATCCTTCTCTAAGCAGGTAGAAGAGATTGTAAATGAAGCGGAGAACATCCAGGTACGAGTCGTGATTCTTCATTCAGGAATGGAACTTAGCAAAGCTACGTCCAGAGCAACGTCCAGTCTACTCAAGAAATCGTAGAACTTATCCTAGATTCTAATCGTAATGCGCTGCTTGCGCTTGACCTGAAGGTTCGTTATGGACTTCCATCCGGAATGGAGACGGCTGAACGGTTTTTAGGTTTCGATACTAACCATGGGGATTGGCATCGGCACATTGGTCGCTGGACTCTTCGGTATGAATGTAAGCCTTCATGCAACCTTTCCTACCCAGTTCAACACTGATTAAATTTGAATAATAGCTCAAGAGCCACCTGGAAGAAAGTGAATCTGCTTTCTTCGTGATGTCGCTCTTCACGATCGTCATGGCCATGATATTCTCTTGGGGCGGCCTCCGCACGTATGTCTTCCCTTGGCTTGGCGGCTATCACACGTTTTGCTCACGTTGCCTTTTTTGCCAGTCTCGCTCGTATACGCAAAGTCGGGTTGATCAACAACAGCCGTAGGCACGAGAAAAAGCGGTGGTTGCCGCTGCCGATTCGCGGACGACGATCTGATTGCTAGCCTTTTATCAATACCAACCTGAGCGTCCTGCTCCTACACCTCACTCGCATCTACTCATGCTTGCCTACCTGCACGGATTACTGCGCATTAATTTATTGGCTTTGTTGACATGGCATATTTTTCGTTGTACGACTACATACCTCGACTAGACCTAGATTTGCAGACGCCCGAGCGTCCATCGTTTGTTATCGCGTCGTAGGGGTTGAAATGATCTGATCCTGATTGACGTGTGTCCGATAGTCCTGAGTTCCTTAGCCAGACATTTGTTCGGGGATGAAGCGATTAACAGAAGGCATGTGTTCCAGTGGTGGTGCCAAATTTTCCTTCTTCATGCCGCTCTACCTCCCTTTTTGAGTCGTCTCTCGCAAGTGATCGAGGACAGGTGTCCGCAGTGGCAAGCTGGCGCACACTCGCTTGTCCCCGACCTTCACCATGCATCGCGCTCTATCCAGACATCTGCCATTAATCTCCAACCTCCTATTCTCCGCGTATCATGTCGTGCAATCTTCGACATCACGACAGGATCAGGGAACTAGTCCACCTGCCGGATAGGCTCAGGTCTAACCCAAGGATCTTCTCGGGGGTCTCGAGGACTCGATGGCACTCTGATCTGTAAGTAAGCTTTTCATTCGGCCGATAGTCGAATGCCAATTTCCTGTATTTCGATTTGTGACGCTCTGCCTCGCGCAGCCCTCACCGTCAGGCGGCGGCATCGTGCGGTGCAGTCTGATGACATAGCTAACTTTAGATTATGAACTCCAACAGCGAGACTTGTGAGCGTGCCACGATTCCGGCGGTCCCCCAGGCCGTGTGATTGGGATTGCAGTCATCCGACGGCACTTCCTGTCCGCCCGCTCCACAACGCCCGGCCACGCGCAATCGCATCGCAGCAAGCCGAGCGACTCGTACGCATGCTCAACGCCAACCACAGGATCGGTCACGCTGGTAACGGCGCATGCAAGATTGGCTCTTCGGCGACGTCCGCGTGAGCGTTTGGCCTTTTGCAGACGAGATCAGGCCTGACGCTGCCGGCCAACGGGCATACGGAGGCTGTACCGGCAGGCCTGCGTGTTCGGGCCCATCTGTCCTGAGCCAGTCCAGGCACTGTTGGCGTCTAGGACGGAGGGTTGATTTCCGTCTGGGCGTCAGCTCACACTGGTCATACGGCCCCCAATCTCTCTTCCGGACATCCTCCTTGGTTCTCTCCAGGTGGCTCCCCCCGGTTCCCCGCCTACCGCCGCCAGGTCAGTGCCTTATCGTCCGAGTTCATTTGCTGGCGCGGCGACTAACGTGTTTTCGACGGCTTTGCTCTCGACAACCATGTCGGTGCAGCTAGCAGGACGAGTCGTGGGCCCCGCCGTCCGGCCTAGGGAGGAGAATCTCGTATCGGTACCAGGGACGATCCTACCGACTGTGTCTGGCTCTCAGACGACGTCCTCAGGGCCCGTGCAGTCGTTCTCACTCCCGTTGTCGAGGCTGTCCTTGATATCGTCAAGTGCATCATCTAGCTCGCAGACGTCGCCGAGTCCTTCGCCGAGCCCGAGCCCGACCCCTTCTTCTAGCTCGACTTCCGACTCTACCGCAGCCCCCACTCCCAGTTCCCCGTCAAGTTCCTCGAGCGCAAGTATGACCTCGATCTCTTTTAGACCCGGTCCGGCTCCAACGTCGTATACATTCGCCTTTGGCGTAATGCCGACAACGTGGACGACGTGCAGTGAAGTATCCATCCCGTGGGCTTATAGTGGTCCGCCTCAACAATTCTCTCTGGGCGTGATCCCCAACCGAGCTCCCTCTCCCGACTCATCAGCATCCTCTCCAGGAGGGCTCATCGCTATGAATCTTGAGACTGACAACTCTCCGTTTACCTGGACACAGGTGAACGTGCCAGCTGGGACATACTCGTTGACAGCGGTGGGTCTGGCGGTGGGGAGTGATATGCCGTTTGTGTTCCAGGTTCTCAATGGTTCCGACACTTCATGTGTTGCGTCCTTCTCTTCCTCGATCCCGCCCTCGTCCTCTACCATGGCTTCATCGCCATCTTCGTCGCCATCTTCTACCTCGGCATTTTCCGGCACAAGCTCCCAGACGTCTGGCGCAGGCCAGTCGTCCTCATCGACCGTGTCCTCTACCTCGTCGGTTTCATCTTCTGTCACACCCCTTCCTGTATCGGATGTCTCAACAAAGTCACACGCGGGCGCTATTGCGGGTGGTGTCATCGGTGGCGTCGCCATCATCGCTGCGGCTGCGGCAGCGATCTTCTTCCTAGGCCTTTGCGGACGGAAGCCCACCCGTTCCCGGCAGCGCGCAGCCAGTGTCGTGGGTGGGAAGAAAGCCTTCGGGAAATGGGATGGGCTTTCATCGCGAGATTCCGGGATGGACACCAATGTGCTAGTCGGTGGCAGCGCCGGCCGATACTCGCGAGGAAAGCACGGTCAGACGGAGTCCAGTGGTTCCATGCTCCCGATGGCGGCCAGGGACAGCGTCATCGGCCACAACATCCCGCCGATGCAAGTGGGCGCTGGTGTCGCCGGCGTCGCGCCTGCGATGTTCCTGTCGCGGGAGGACCTCTCTACCCTCACAGAGGAGGACAAGGTCAGCATGAGCTCCAGCGGGCACGGGCACGGCGCGGTCGTCGAGCACGCGCCGCCCACGTCGTACTACACCTATCGCCGGGCGTCCGGGTCCATGCCGAGCGTCCCGCAGTCCGTCGTCGGCTTCAACGGCTCGTCTGGCTCGCTCGGCCGCGCGCACACGACGTCCACCCAGGACCGTACGATAACCCTCGCACCCCTCGACCCCGGCGCGTCCGCACACACGAGTCTTCAGAGCTCGGTGCGCGGGCATACGTCGCACCAGTCGCAGAGCTCGGGCTCCTTCGCGGGCGACTCCCCCACGCTGCTGTCCCCGTCCAGCCGCCCGCGCGCCTCGCCGATGTCTGCGGATATGATCCCTCTGAACCGCTCCCTGTCCAGCGGCCAGCGCCGCGCCGCGCGCAAGCCCGTCCCGACGTATGTCCCTACGGACGCGGAGCCCGGGAGCTTCAGCACGCTGAGCAGCGTGGACTCGCCGTTGTACCAGGAGGGGCTCAACCTCAACGATAGCCCGTCGGGTTCGAGCTCGAACCTGCACGGGCCGCAGATGCACTCGCGGGAGGATCTCAGGTTGCCGGATCTCAATCACAAGTCGAGCTTTGGTGATGCGAGGCCGGTGCATTATTTGATGCCTGATATGCCTTCGGGCAGTGGGTCTTAAGTGAGGTATCGGGCTTCGCCCCCAAAATTCCGGTACGTTGGCTGGTCCTCCATGTGCACACTCTTTATAACGTTTACTGATAACTTGTCTGCAGTCTGGAACGATAGATTTTATTCATCTGATTCATTCAAATCGCTCACTGGACTGTTGAAGTTACGTGCTTACCTTACGTCCCGTCATGTACTGTTGGTGTAGCAGTGATCACTCGGCCGTTTCCTTCTGACCTGGGGTCCTCACTGAATTCACGATTACGTATGCTTATCTCGCGTCGATATTGACTGCTATTGATGTGTTCTGTACTGACCCGAGGTGGTTGTGCTTTTTGATGTAGTAATGTAGCTTGATTATGACGTCGCAAACATCTGGTGGCGTATGTACTCAGCCGTGTGAATCCCATATAGCGGCACCTATATATTGCGCAGTGTAGAGCAAACTGAAATTATGAAACGTTGACCGGAGCGAATATCAATCATAGAAACCGATAAGCCGCTATCGTAGGCGGGGGATTGCGGGAAGTTGGACGCCTCGCCGGATTCGGAAAGACTCTTACATTGGGTAGATTTTCTACAGTCTCTTCTACCACCAGTAGAACTCGGACAGACACAGCCATTCTCACTGACACCATTACTGCTGGTACTGACATCACGACGAGACTTCTGTGCCTTATAGACAAGCTACTGAGTGGATATAAAGAGCCATTGTCGAAGCATTTCTGCTCTGATTCCATTAACTGGCCCCTCCTCCTTTCCTCCTCTACCGCTCCTTTCTCTCTCATCAATCTCGCAACCACGCGGGACACATACTCCTCAAACAGATAACACATTAGAACCCTTCGGCAGTCTGTTCCCGGGCGGGGTGCTCTTGGCGGTCATCTCGGAGGTCGCCCTAGGTCGCCACGTCTCATCTGGCAACCGGGTAAGTAGTCGCTAGGAACGCATGAGATTAGCATTGTGGGGCTACAACGTTCCCTGTGATACAACGGTCTCGTGGTGTAGTGGTTATCATACCTGTCTTACACACAGGCGGTCGCCGGTTCGATCCCGGCCGGGACCATTTTTGCTATTGATTGTCGGGGCGGGTGGCGCCGCCGGTACCGGCCTCTACCTGGCAGCTTCCATTTTGTTTGTTGCCGCCCCATAAGCGGGGCGCACTCGTCGTTGCTCTTGTCCGCACTATCAACGACCTTCTCGACATTCTACCATCGGACTTCATCTCTCTTAGGTACGTTGTTGCTTAGGGTCGTACTCCACATTGCTTCGGTTGTTCATTCTGGCACTGCCCTTTGAAGCGCAGTGCGACTTCATAGACGATATACCACTTCTTTCTCGATACCCCTGGCTGGCCTTTCGCACCCTCATTGCATAGATGGCTTCTTCAGAACATGATGCGACCCCTGAACCGCTCGACGACGAGCCAGCGCAAGCCGTCTCTGTCCCGGACACAGGAGATGCTGGCGAGAGTAGCAAGCTCAAGATGATTATCCAGCTTGTCAAGAAGTGTCTTGGAGTGAAGGATATTGCTACGATGTATGTTCCGGCATCGCTCGCTATTACATCAGTCCACTGATTCTGCGCTCCCCTGCAGGCGTCTGTCTCTCCCTGCGTCCCTGCTAGAACCCATACCCAATCTGGAGTACTGGCATTACCTCGACAGGCCGGATCTTTTTGCTGCGTAAGTCGATCTACCCTGTGTGCAAGCTCAATCTACATAGTGACATGTAGGATCAATGACTCCGAGGATCCATTTGAACGCATGCTCGCTGTCCTCAGGTTCACTTTCTCGAAGGACTTGAAGTTCATTGTGAGTATCACGCATCTTCACTACATTACCTCACTCATCGGATGTTAGCGCGGTAAAGTATGCAAGCCGTACAACTCAGTGCTAGGGGAGCACTTCCGCTCGCATTGGGATGTTATACCGGTTACATACCCCTCGGATCCATCCCAGCCGCCAATCCCGCACCTTTATGTTGCCCCTGCGACAGCGGAATCATCCACCTCCATGCCCATCTCCATGTCGCGCTCTGAGTCAGCGAGCATCAGAAGTGGCATGAGCAGCAAGAGTGCACTGAGCATGCTGAGCGTCACTTCTCGCGCCCACTCCACCCCTGGCCAGAGCACCCCTGCTACCTCACCGGAGCTCGTCGAGAGCAACCCTGAGGCAGAGATGTCGAATCTTAGCCTAGCAGAGGTGGAGTCGGCGGAAGTACTCGAGCTGGACGACACAGTGGAAGCGGCGCGTCCACGTGTCCGTATCGCATTCCTTACCGAACAGGTCTCGCATCATCCGCCTGTCTCCGCTTTCGTCGTCCGGTGCCCCAGCCGGTCGCTGGAGCTGGCAGGCGTTGACCAGATCTCGGCGAAAGTGAGCGGAACAGCGGTGCGGGTGATGCCAGGTTCGTACAACAAGGGCCTGTTCGTGCGTATCACGGGCGGGCCCGGTGAAGGCGAGGCTTACCACATTACACACCCCGCGGCGTCGGTCAACGGCATCCTTCGAGGCAGCTTCTACGTGAGCATGGGCGAGGCGACTATCATCACCTGCAGTGGTCCCGGCGACGGCGAACAGCTGCGCGCAATCATCGAATACAAGGAGGAGAGTTGGCTTGGCAGGGCTCAATTCCTCGTCGAAGGTGTCATCCACACGTACGATCCGAGCGGTACATTACACAACGAGTGGACGCGCGTGAAGCACGTCCCCCGCCATCGCGTCCGCGCGGTATTCGACGGTTCGTGGCGCGGTAGCATTCGCTGGCGCCGCGCAGACAGGCCCGATGCGGACTACGCGACGCTCCTCGACCTGTCGACGCTGCACGTCATTCCGAAGTCAGTGCGCCCGCTCGAGCGGCAGCTGCCCGACGAGAGCAGGCGCCTGTGGGATAGCGTCACGAGCAGGTTGCTGAAGAAGGAGTACAGCGAGGCAACGAAGCACAAGCAGGCGATTGAGCAGAAGCAGCGGGACGACGCAGCGGAGAGGAAGCGGAAGGGCACTGCGTAAGTTTTCGCTCTTCGGGCTTTATGGCGGCGATGACGCTAACGCGTGTTTCCGTGCCATAGATTTGTTCCGAAGTATTTTGAGAGCGATATTAGCTCGGGCATCCCCACGCTCACGGCCGCGGGCCAACAGGCGCTGGAGGAGGAACTGAAGGAAGAGACAGAGTATCCATTGGAAGGCGCTTCAGAGTAACACCATGCCCCCTGCTTATCGGAGCGTTGTGTATTGATTACGATTCGGACTCGGACGTTGGCCATGGCTCATCGAGATTGACACTTATTCCAAGAGAAGTACATACGAAGTGCAGGATGCTTAATGAATCCAAACGTGGTTGAAACACACACTTATCCCAGTCTTGGTTGGAGCAGAGCAAAATTGCAGTGATTCCCGCAGAGCGTCAGAGATGATCAACGCAATGCATATTATCGGCAAAATTTGCAAGAACTGTTTCACTTGCTCGTGTTTGGCTTTCTCTCCTGTCCGGGGGTGGTGTCGACCATTCCGGCACATCCGTCTCCTATTTGCCTTAGTTTGCCTCCTGTCTGCCTGCGTCCCCTCTTGCGACCGCGGCGCTATACTTCATCAAAGCCGTTCGGACGACGCCGGAGAAAAACAACTTGTAATAGGACTGCAAAGGTATCGCACTGGGGGGTGTTCCTTTCTGACGGACACAATACTTCTTCCCCGTTACCGTGTATCTTAATCCTTAACAATTTCCTCTGCGTCACCATTTTTGCATCTGTAGGAAAAAACAGATATTTACGCAGATCAACATGGTTCAGTCCGGGTTCGAACCGGAGACCTCCTGTGCACACGTTCGGAGACTACGAACCGTCGAATGTGAGACAGACGTGATAACCAACTACACCACTGAACCAATGTCATTTTACAGGGTCGGGCGGTATAGCATCAGAATACACGGTATCCGGAAGTATCTCTGGTGTGAATGTCTCTTGTCGTGCTCCCTCCATGTTGTGATACTCCAAGCCCACATAACCATGCATACAATGGAGGCAGTCAGGATTGCGTGAGCATACAAGGACAGTCTAATGAGTAAAGCTGATACGGGGCCTCTAGAATGGTGTGTGATTTCTTCCACCCCAATGTGGGTGGTGTGGAGAATCACATCTATATGCTCAGTGCGAACCTTCTCCGTCGGGGGCATAAGGTGAGTACATAACCGAACTGTCTATCTAGGTCTGGAGTGGGTTTTTTCTGCTCTGATCCTTAATATGCGAATTTTCTGATTCTACAAGGTCGCAATCTCTGTAGTATCACATGCCAGCTGTGGACAACTGCCATGCTTTAGATAGCGATAGCATTAGTTTCCAGTTGGTATGGATAACAGAGATGTGATACACATATATGTGTCGATTCTGTGAGAAATAACCTCGGGATGTGCTCTTCTATGACGCATGCAAGATTGTCGCTCAAAAACATACCCTGAGTCGCTTAGCTCGTGGGGATGCAGACTGTTTTGCGCCCTTGGTCAGAAAAGGCTGAGGCAGATTGTGGAGGCTTTTGGGGATCGATCCGATTCGACGATAATCATGTATTTCTACTAGGTCGTCGTCATAACCCACAGCCACCCGCCCGACCGCGTCGGCGTGCGCTGGCTCCTCCCCTCACTCAAGGTCTATTATATCCCGTTCCCGGCCATCGCCTCCTCCGCAACTCTGCCGAATTTCTTCACATTCCTGCCGTACCTTAGGAGCATCGTCCTTCGGGAGAACATCCAACTGATACATGCACACGCGAGCCTCTCGTCGCTTGGCCACGAGGGCATCCTGCACGCGCACCTTATGGGCGTGCGCACGGTGTTCACGGACCATAGCTTGTTTGGATTTGACGACGCTGCGAGTATCCTGACAAACAAGCTGCTGGAGGCGACGCTGAGGAATGTGGATGCTGCGATCTGTGTCTCTCATACTGGGTAGGTTGTGGTATCATGTTTGGTTTCTTTCACGACTCATTGGGTGATACAGACGTGAGAACACAGTTCTGCGGGCGCGGTTGCGTCCCAGCAGGGTATACGTAATTCCCAATGCGATCATTGCAGAGCAGTTCAAACCTTCCCCGAACACTACGGCAACTCAGACATCGAACAACAGTATGTCTATGCCGTACCGCCAGCAGACTCGTTCATCTGCTCATTAGTCTCATGTCCGGCAGTCACCATAGTAGTCCTGTCGCGCCTGGCGTACAGGAAAGGCATCGACCTCCTCGTGGCCACCGCCCCGCGCATCTGCGCCAAATTCCCCAATGTGCGCTTCATTGTCGGTGTGTCTCGCCTCCACCCCTGCACCCAAGCCGCACACTGACACGCCAGCACGCACCAGGCGGAGACGGCCCAAAGCTCATTGACATCCTGCAAATGCGCGAGAAACACCTCCTGCAGGACCGTATCGAGATGCTCGGGCCCGTCCGGCACAGCGACGCTCCCAAGGTGCGCACCACCCCTGGGATTTTGTTCCATCGTCCCCAGACGGATGAGGAAGAAATTAACTGGATAATATAGGTCCTTACACGTGGCTCAATCTTCCTGAACACCTCGCTGACCGAGTCGTTCGGCATCGCGATCCTTGAGGCAGCAAACGCGGGGCTGTACGTCGTCTCGACGCGCGTCGGCGGCGTGCCCGAGGTCCTGCCGCCTGACATGGTCTCTTTCGCGAACCCGGACGAGGACGGTAGGTCGCCCCAGTGCAGAGCGAGCACAGGACCGAGCTGACGGGCGCAGATGTCATCAGGGCGATGGCGGAGGCGATAGAGATTGTCTCCGCGGGGCGGCACAACCCGCACCGGGCGCACGCACGTGTGCGGGGGTTCTACGGCTGGGCCGAAGTGGCAAAGCGTACAGAGAAGGTGTACCAGACCGTCCTTGAGACAGAGCCATATGATTTTTGGACGCGGTTGCAGAGGTGCGTGTTGGAGGCTCATGCAGCACGACGCTTACGACGTGCACTCATACTTGACAGGACGCTCGATCTCGGCACGTTCGCCGGGCCAATCTTCGTCATTATACTTGTTGTCGATTGCCTGTTCTTCGCGTTTCTCGAGTGGTGGATCCCGGAGCGGGAGATAGACAAGGTGCAGATGTACTGGAATCATCAGAGGTTTGTTGAGGTGCGTTGGAATGCACCTGCGTGCTGGCCTTCCCATGTCTGAACTGCAACAGCTAGCCCACGAATATGAGGAACAACAAGATGCGAGCTTGTGCAAAGATGCATGTGATAGTAACTGACTCGGCGTAGCAGACATTGGGGTACGTTCGCTTGCGATTATTCAGTTAGCCTCTGCTGATCTGCAGCCAACAAGTATCAGTATCTTCCTTAACTTATAATTTGACACTTAGTTTAGAATTCACAGACACGCGGCGGGAATATACCATTACATAGTATCGACTGGAGCCAACGCTAGTTGGCACCCAGGGGAAATCTGAGCAAGCAGTCGCCTCCCTGAGTGGTATGACTCTTTCCCAGCTACGTCACCAGCGGGAAATGGGCGGTATTCGTCTCACTATATGAGAATAGGCCGATTCCCTGGATAACTATATCAGAGCGTCATATCAAAAACGGGACGAGTTACAAAGCGCACCGTGTCGGAGGTACACACGGAGTACGTCCCTTGCATACAATTCCGCCATTTGTTCTCTAAGACTCTAAACTCGGCGTCTCGCCATTCTTTCTCATTGACAGCCGTCATCGTACAGCGTGATTATCGACAGCTTCGCGAACTGTGGGCGAGATAGCATCTCGGCGATGCGCCGACATTGCATGCGCTCAACGATATCGCCCCGAGCCGCGCTGTTCAAAATGCTGTACGTGAGGGAGATGGCCCCGATGTTGCTCGACGATACGCTCGTCGGCACGTTGTGGATCCAACCGCCGCGGTCATCCGCCGTATCGCGGATGCAGCAGATGAGACGCAAAGTCTTGAGAGAGTTGAAGCGACTCAAGTTAACTGTTGGAGCTGGTGGCAGAGAGTGTCATTGGAGCCTCACAGGACGAGTACGATGAAGTGCTTCAAAACTTACGTGCGTGTGGAGTCGCGAAAAATTTGGCTGTTTCACAGAAAGTAAGGTTCTGGAGAGGTTCTCCACCATGCCGAGCACGTTTTGTAGCGTTCGTGCGTTGCCGTGCCCCGTGTCATACTGTATCCAGATTTAGGCTCCAAGTTAATTCACTGTGATAAAGTGAGAAACAAACGTGACGCACGCTCAGAGAATGCAGCTTGTTCAACACAGGTTTTCGAAGTGCCTCGGGAGCTCCAGATATGAGGTCCACGCTTAGCCAAAGAACATTGTACAAACGCAAACCCCTTAAATTAGGAAATAGACACAACAGCGGATAGGCTCGATATACGGGTGCATAAGCCAGTACAACCGGGCGGCGGAAAGGGCTTGCGACATTGTCGATGATCTTGTCCCATATCTCTGTGGGTAATGTTGGTCCAGAGGCTTGCCTAGAAACATCGCTGGCGCTAGGCGATATAAACGTGAAGTGTCGGTGATTAAGCCAATCTTGCTGAAATAAAGCATAACGCCGCAGGCGCATCGAGAATGGTTGATCGGAATCTGCACGATTTGTGGCGTTTCCTATGATCTAACTGAGAGAATGGTCAGAACGGAACAGCGAATGACGGGGAGAGAAAGACGCAAATCAGGCCGAGACCAAAGACTAAAGAAGTGCGTAACAGAGACTCAAAACGAGAACAGTCGGGATATATTTTGAGGAATACGTGGCAGAACCGGCACCGGATATTATTGCGAATAGAGAGTGAGGTACTCAGCTACCGTAATATAAATAGACGGATGAAAGGATTCACGTCACGGTGTCAGGAAAGAAAGGGAGCATAGCAGCTGACCTGCAGCGCTTTGGTTATTGCTTATAATTTACTTAGAGGGCTTTGTGGCTGGTCGCCAACGACGAGATATACAAGGGGCATTTACAGTCAATACGATGATACGACAGTAGCAACTCGGAACAGGACATCACTGCATGATGGAGTGAGTCCAACTGTGGTGAATCAAGTCAATAAGGACATGCTACAAAATACTCAGAGAATAATATGCTTGCTCAATGATCCTTGGCTTCCCAAGCTTTGGCTGTGCCTGGAATCAATCGGGGTCGGCCCGTTGAGAATCTGGCTTCCGATATAGCGTGATGATGCACAACAACCGATGCTGAAGAGTTTCATAATAAGCGCTTTAGATTTCAATTCTCGCTGAGCGGTATAAGCATGACTCCTGGAAGCAGGTCAGACGATTCAGCGAATTAATAGAGATACCATTCGAGTACAGCGCTTAATTGCACCGCCGGACTTTCAGCCATAGCAAACAAATATTTGGCTTAACATGTGATTATTCTGTGGCTGATCGTTTAAGTATTTGTGAGGTGGTGACGTTGACTCTCTCGGAGTCTCGAGTAACGGCCTCCGTAAATCGCTCTTGTACAGAGCAATTTTTGACTCTAGCCGTACATATTGTCTGGACAGTTTGATCTCAAGCGAATGATACGACGAGACTGGCCACAACAAACCCCATTCTACAATGGACACTGACTGTGACGGTATCACCCTCGACGTCCTGCTTTCCTCAAATCCTTGTGAAAATTGGCTTCCTGCGCTCCGAATTCCTGCCTACGAGTTCACTCATTTCTCATCTTCCCCCCTTCGTTGGCTCGCTTATCTCGGGCTCGCGATAGTCGGTCGCATGGGCGTTCTTCACCACGGCCCAGAGCTCACCTCTCGAACTGTTGACCTCGATGACCCGTTCTCCATTAATCCGACTCGATCTGTCAGTTACTATTACCGTCACGAGGGGGATCTCTGTCCCGCTGCCCTTGATGCGGAGCTCAGCTCGACCTCCTTCTCTGAAAGAAACCGCCGAGATTCGAAATTCAGGAGGAGCCTCATCACTCGTGACGAATCCTGCGTCGATAGTCTCGCGCCAGAAGAAGATTCCGAAGCTGCTCATCTCCTCCGCTTCTCATTTGGACATGAAGTATGTGAAGTTCCTGCTGGGTGAGCTAACCGTTCTGAACCCCTGCAGTATATTCGAAACATGACTACTCGACGCCAGCTATGCAACGATCCCATCATTTATGACATTAACGACGTTCGGAACGGTCTTCTTCTCAATAGCACTGCTCACCGACATCTCGCCAAGAATGTAGCTATTTTGCCTGTACGTTGTTTAACGAAGTGACGAGTACATGACTCACCTCATTCCTGGACTCGATGCGCAGGTGCCCAACCCTTTCATGAACGGCGACCATGCACCTTCCGACCAAATGCCGGGTTATTATTTGCAACAGTTCATTCCATCACTTCGTGACCACCCCTTCGGTAAATCAAGTTACCCCCATAACCGGCCGTTGCGTACGCCGGACTCTCCTGAGAAACGGCGGCAATGGCCCACACTGACAATTTTCACCATGGTCTACGGCTGTGTAGCGCTGAAGCATTGGGGGTGCACTGAGTTTGCGGATGAATTGCGCAACAATTATGATTGCGGACTCTACTCGAGCACTGTGGGCACTATCCAAGACGGCAGGCATAGTCGGCGAAAATTCAGGCTGGCCCGACCCAAAGTACAGGAGGGAAACAGCGAAGAACAAGCGGCATATGCAGAGTCTGAGACGTCCAGTCGATATGACTTCAGAAGTCATCGAGACGAGCCGGATCTAGTGGAACTCTTCCTGCTGCTCGGCTTCATGGACCCTAGCGAGCAGTCCTGGATGGAAGAGAAAGAGAGGCGATTGAGGGAACAACGCGAAGCACGCCAGAAGGAGGAATCGGAGAAGAAAGTGCGGGAATGGTTGACGAGACATTTAATTACCGGAGGCTCCTGAAATTTGTGATCGGTGCTTCACCCTTACGGCAGCCGTTTTCTATAGAGAGAAAGTAAGTGTCGTATTTAGGTAGCTAGTCATACGTGTCACTGGTATGTAATGCTTGTGTAGTGTATGCAATATCAACAGATCAGACAACGTGCAACAGCTTGACGACATCTGTATTTTCATGCACGTTTCGACCGTATGCGGTTTGACCGTATGTGGTTTTGAGTAGGGAGACGACACCCACACCAATGTGGGCTCTCGAGTCAGTAATAAAGATGTGGCGACATGTGTTCGTCCCGGCTTATACAACTGCCCTCTCCAAGCCATGGCGAATTTATAGATTGCTCATGACTAGATGAGGCCTGGCTGCACCGACTTCACTGGCACACTGGCACACCCCGCAATTTATCCCCACAACCTATTCAGCAAGGAACGTCAGTTAACATTGAATAAGTAGCTCTAAAACAAGCAATCACAATATATACAAATGCACGAGTACAAGATAAGACGGCTAGTATGCTATCACAGCGACGAGGCAATGCGTGGACGATACGATGCAGGGGAATCCATCCAACAAAATGTATGAGGCACAGTCCGAACAGCAAGCAGGAGTCCAATCACGGCTTCGCCTCCACAACGTACCCGTTCGCCGCAGGTGGTGGCGCCGCCGCCTTTGCGCCGTCTGACCACGGCTCTGCCACCGTGGGCGTCGCGGGGCCGGGGGTCGTTGGGCGCGAGGGCGCGGGGGTGTTGAGCTGCGAGCGGTTGTGCGCTAGGTGCGCGCGGACGAGGTGGCCGGCGGCAAGCGCGCTGATGAGCGAGAGCTCGCCCGCCATGACAGCCGCAGCGATGATGCGCGCGAGCTGCTGCGCGTTTTGACCAGGGTGTGTCGGGTGCGCGCCCTTGACGCCGAGCATCTCGAGCACAGCCTGCTGCGGCCCGAGCACAGTGCCGCCGCCGACGGTGCCGACCTCGATGCAGGGCATGGACACGGTCATGAGTAAGTCCTCGCCTTTGTTTGTTCTGTAGGAATGCATAGTTAGCCAGTGCAGCACGAGATAAATCGGGAGGACTGACGGTTCCATGAGAGTTATGCAGTTCGAGCTCTCAACGTTTTGTGCAGGATCTTGGCCGGTCGCGAGGAAAATCGCGGTGAGTATATTTGCTGCGTGCGCATTGAAGCCCCCAACGGAGCCCGCCATAGCACTACCGACCAGGTTCTTCTTGGTGTTCAAGTTGCACAGCGCCTCCACCGTCGTCTTCAAGACTGTCTTTACGATCTTGCCAGGGATGACCGCCTCGGCGACAATGCTCTTGCCACGGCCCTCGATCCAGTTGATCGCGGCGGGCTTCTTATCTGTGCAGTAGTTGCCCGAGAGCGCAAGGACGACCATCTCGGGGAACATCTGCGAGAGCGTCTCGAGCGCCTTCTCCGTCGCCTTCGAAATCATGTTCATGCCCATCGCGTCGCCGGTGCGCGTCGCGAAGCGCACATAGAGCGTCCGGCCGGCCATCGCGCACTTGATGCTCTGCAGCTTCGCAAAGCGCGACGTCGACTCGAACGCCTCCTTGACCACCGGGTAGCCGTCGCCCTCGATCCATGCCTTCGCCTCTGCGCAGCGCACAATGGACTGGAAGTCGATGGCGGGGCCGCGGGTCATGCCGTCGTATGTCAGGACAGTTGTCACTCCGCCCCCTGCGTTGAGAGCCTTGCAGCCACGCGAGGTCGAGGCGACAAGGGTGCCTTCGGCGGTGGCCATCGGAATCGGGAACAACGCACCGTCGATCTTTAGGGGGCCAGCGACGCCGAGGGGCAGTGGCATATACCCGATTACGTTCTCGCAGCACGCACCCATGACGCGCGAATAGTCGTAGTTCGCCATCGGAATGTCTGAGTACTCAAGAGTCTTTGTCCTGGAGGCACGCGCTGCAAAAAAGCGTCAGCACAATCCTTGGAGGAAGCTGCATCATATACATACAGATCAGCGCACGACGGATGGACACGGCTCGCTCGAGGTCGCCGAGCATCTTCTCCAGTGCATACGCCGCAATCTTGCCGTTCTGCGCCAACATAATGACCTCCTCGTCGTTGAGCGTCGCGAGGGACGCCGACACCGGGCGAGGGCCGTTCTCAAAGATCTCCACACACTCCTCGAGCGAACGCGTCGGGCCACTGTAGAGCTCGCGCTCGGCGACCGCAGCCGTGGTGCTGAGCTCCTGCTGCAGCTTCTGGTCGACCTTCTCCAAATTGACAGGCGCACTGTAGGGCGGGGGCGCACGCACGGGGAGCGGATCCGGCACGGGTACGACGGGCATAGGGGGCATGACAGAGGGCATGACGCTGATCGGGGGCATCGGGATGTGCATCTCTCTCTTGCCCTCCTGCACTGTCTCACGTTCCTTCTTTTCCGGCTCCTCTGGCTCTGCGCGCGCACGCGAGCGGAAGCGCACGCCTTGGCCGCGCACGGCCCTGACTGCCGCAAGCCCCGAGCCGGCCGCAATGCCCTTCAGAAGGTAGCCGTTGAGCGCGACACTGACTGCGAGGAGGAGGACGATCCACTTCGAGACGACGGGGTCGCCGACGAGGCGCGACCAGCTCGACATGAACGCGTCGAGCGCCTCGCCGTTCGACGCGGGGGCGTCGGCGAGCTCGGGGATGGGCAGGACGCGGACGTACACGGGCGGCGCGACCTTGACGAAGAGCTCGGGGTCCACCGCGGCGGACGCGTCCTGCTCGGAAGCAGCGAGCGTCGCGAGGACGCTGGCGATGGCGGGGCTCGTGAGGTCGACCCGCGGCGCGGGGACATCGGCGGCGGGGCGCAGGGAGTACTTCACGTGCCGGGCATGAGTCGAGGAGGTGAGCGGCGTGACGAAGTTGAGGATGTGCAGAGTCATGAAAGATGCGATCTAGTCAAATAAAGCGTTAAATTCCGGCCCACGGATACGCAAGTAGGATCACTCACAAGGAGTAGCTTAAGCCTCCCCATAGGATTCTCCTCCACACTGTGTGCTTTGCTCTGTGCATCGCGGATGACGGAACCCTTCACGCCCAGAACCGCAGTCGAGATGCGGTTGCTCAGGCTCTTAGACTCGGCCGGCTCTTCCGCCTTCTTCGCTGCCGGACGGGCGAGGGCAGACCGCACAGCAGTGCCATTGGCAGTAATAGCGGTTGTCACAGAGGTCGCACGGGAGCGAGACATGGAGCGAACCAGCTTAATGCGACGGACCTGTGCGGGAAGTAGTGGTCAGAACGAGTTATTCGAGATGCGGAGATGCAGGAAAATGCGGGGAAATAGGAGTGTCGGACCGGACACGTGCGCTGACATAGGCCGCATCATGTGACAGAGAACCACGTGCTGTGGGGCTTGTGAGGAAAGGGAGACGAACCTCAACCATAACGGTCAGCACGGCAGAGTAGAATGTGCCGAGCATGATGCAATCGACAGTGAGCAATACTGCAGCCACCGCGCAGAAGTCCTTCAGCCCGCCGACCCGGCTGTTGACGCCAACGAGCAGCACGGCAATCTCGAGCGCATAGTCACGGAGTATGACGTTGCAGACACGGTCGAGCGCGTCGAGGACAACTGCGCCCGCAGGGCGCATGCGGCCATCCTCCTGCGGGCGGAGTGTGTGAGGGTGCGCCATGACGGCGCGGGCGAGACGCAGGGGCTTGTCGAAGCCGACGGTGCACACGAGGAACGGGAGCGCCTCGGTGAGCGCGATGGGGTCGAGCGGGATGCCGAGGTAGCGGCAGAGCGGGAGCGAGAGGATGAACGCGATTGTCGAGGACATGACGATACCCGCGGTGAGCCAGAAGTTGGAGCCGAGTGCGCGCGAGGAGTAGAAAAGGCGGAGGAAAGTGACGTGCATCAGGATGTACCCCGCGAGCACTGCGAGAATGTCGAGCGAGTCGGCCTTCTGCGAGGGGCTTGTTACTTTGGATTTTGCCGGTGTATGGGAAGTCGACGTACCTTGGCAAGCTCCCAAAAGCGCACGACGAGCGCACGGAGTGCGTATGCGACCCACTTGGTGCTTTTCATCTCCCCAATCGTCTGCTCCTGCTTTGCGCCCACAACCTCGTACCGCACGCCGTCTACAGTAACGCTGCGCTCCTCTTTAAGCGCGGTAGCCCACTCTTCCCGTGTACCCGGTGCGAACGACAGCGTGAGCACCGAGGTCGATGTGCCCGGCGAGAGCGTCGTGAAGCACGGTACCGAAACATTAGTTGATGATGAGTAGCATACGGATTCATAGGTCTTGCCAGAAGTGTCAGGGAGGCGTGTCGTCAGATGTTCTGTGATCTTTGCGAGCGCAGACGCTTCGAGCGTCGATTGCGGTGCAGCCTTGAAACTAGCGGTCAGAACATGCTGCAGGCGCAGGAGGAGCTCCACGGTAGGAAGGCGATGCACATACCTTGCGCACCTGGTCGTTCAGCTGGAACACGATCTGCTGCAGCTCGAGAGCCTTGGCGCCGTCTTCGGGGTGCTTCCACGCATCGTTCCAGTCGCGCTGGCTCACGCCAACCCACTCGGCGTTGCTGAGGCGTGCGTGCGCGGGGCGAAGTGCAGACGGGTATGACGGCGCGAAGAACGACGAGTGCTTGATGCCGGCGAGGATGTGGAAGTACGCGAGCGTTGCGAGCACGAAGACGGACACGATCGTCTCGATCGGGGAGAAGACCGTGTGAGTCGCAAGGGGCCTAAGTAGTGCGCGCATGGTGGTGCGTTTACGGGGATTATACGACTGAGGGGAATCAAGTATCTATATGATATGAGCACCAAGTTGAGTTGGCACCAAAGGGTGATTATCTGCGCGGGCGGGGTTATATAGTATGTAGCATGACGTGCGGGCGAAAGCGAACAAGAAGGTTTGTGTCAGCAACTGTAGTCGTACGAGACGGATAAACCAAGCGTCTAGAGGATTAGAACATACCTGGTTAGTCCAGCGTTGGGCTGGGACTGGCCGTGTAGTTGTGTATACTGTACTCGTACGACCTTAGGCGACGGTCCCTGTCCCCGGGCACCCGTCGCGGTCGCCTAAGGGCCGGTCTGTCCCCTGTCCCCGGCCAGTCGTCGCCTAGGTC